>BQKN01065561.1:1090631-1131789 GCA_022839385.1 Asparagus kiusianus | reverse complement strand
AAGTGATTATCTGTGTTTGAGAACCCATCAAGTGATTCTATGTGAGAGAAATCGAGTGAATAACCAGCATAGTATATGCCTAGCAGCAGCAGGCATTTTTCTGTTGCGCGGTCGACCGTAGCGGTCGATCGCGACGGTCAACCGCGTCGGTCGACCGCACAGCAGTCAGAGAGTTTTCTCAGGTTCGGGTTCAAACGGGTTTCGGGTCGGGTTTGTGGTTTGGTATATAGGCTAATAACCCGAGAGAATCCTATTTTCTGATCTGAAATCAAAACCCTAGCTCCCCTCTCTTCCCTAAAACCCTAACTCTCTTTGCTTGGTGATTGGGAGGAGTTCTTGAGGATTTTCAGCGGGATTGTGGAATTTCAGCGAAGGGGATCAACCTCCTTCAGATCTAGGGAGTTGTTTTCTCACCAGAGGCGAGTATCATCTCGCCCAATCCCTCACCCCTGTTTTCTATGGTTTTCTTCTGATATTTTTTTTTGAGTTTTGATGAGCCCAAAAGGTATTTTCGTATAAAAATGAGTTCTCTATAATATGGATTTGCAAGAATCAAAGGTTTTAATTTATAAAAGTTCACAAATGTTCTGTTTAATGAAGATCCAGATCTGAAATTGTTTAAACAACATCAAAATCATGTTTTACTATCATTAAAACGTTTTTAATTTGTTTCTCATGTATTTTAGAATGATGGGAATGTAGATTACATGCTTGGGTTTAGTTGTTTTCCTTCCGTATGATTTTAGAGACATTAGAACACTTGTTATCGTATAAATGTTTAAATTTTTGTTTCAGGTTTTGCGTTGACAGAAACCCAGATTTGGGTTTCTGTCCGCTTGGCGGTCGACCGGCGCGGTCGACCGCTAGGCTCGTTGTAGGGGCAGAGATCATCGGTGGTCGACCGCCCCGGTCGACCGCGATGCTCTGGAGGTCGACCGAGATGCCGCAGCGGTCGACCGCCAGGCTCGTATCAGAACGCGGTCGACCGGTGCGGTCGACCGTCGCACAGTCTGCTGTTATATCCCTGTTCTATATGTTTTGTTCAGGTTTGAAGTTTTGGCCTGTTATGTGACTCTGATTTTTAGCCTTATTATGTATCCATGCATGATAGATGATCTGAAGGTACCAATTGGGGATACACACGCTAATTTGAGTGTGAATTGATTTAAGTAAATTTCACTATTTAGCGTGAATTAATTTAAGTAGATTCCATTATATATCTCATTAACATTATCACCATTTCATAGTCCTCGTGTTGGACTATAATCCATAGAAGTCCTCGTGTTGGACTATAATCCATTTCAGTCCTCGTGTTGGACTATAATCCATTTCAGTCCTCGTGTTGGATATTTGCCACTTATTTCAGGAGTTTGGAAACTACAGTATATGGTTCCCGCATCGGACATAGTTCTTAACCCTGCACATAACTTCCTCACAGAAGCCCATGACATGATACTTATGTGGATATTGATATGACATTCATGTAAGCTATAACGTGATATCCATGTAGGCTATGTCATAGCACTGTACTTACGTTCTGAGATTGGTTGTATTTCTTTTATTATTATTCCTGTACTAGAACCTCGGGTTTGGTGGTTAGGAGTTTACAATTTGAGATATAAGGTATATACATGAGGGTTTCCTTGTTTGGATTATTTCGCTCGACGTACCTATTCTCGTGTTGTAAATTTCTAAATACTTAAACCCTCTTTAGAAAGATCAATGATTGTATATCTATTATGTATTATCTGTATCTTCTTATACAACGAGCCATGTTCCCTTGGGGTTGGTTGTGATGTTACTCGCTAGCGCTTTGACGCTCGTTGTCCCTCCCCATTTTAGGTAACGAGCCAGGAGCCCGGAGAGTCGCAGGTTGATGGCGACACACTTTAGTATTCAGCTGTTTAGTTATGCTTATGTTGGAGCTCCACTGTAGTTTTTGTTAGACATTTGAGAGTATTGTTCTAGAAGTTATAAAGGCTGTGTGCCTTATTTCTTTCTCGTCAGATATTTGTATTTGAGACTTGTTGAGTACTCCAGTTTATTTATTCAGACATTGACTATGTATTTCTATTTGTTGGATGATGAGATATTTATTTGATCGTTATCATTTCATCAGTCCTTCGTGTATTATCTTTTACTTGCTTTTGTACCTACACCTGTTATTGACTCTACTAGATAGATGTTAATTATGATGGTGAAACATATTGTTGCACGGTGTGGTGCATGGCAGGTTTGATATTCTTAGTTTCACCTTGGACTGCAACCTTGTGTGAACCTAGGGGCGTCACAATTTTGGCAATGCATATCATACTGATGGCATGTATAAAATCAGTACGAGTGCACTCAATCCCGTTATAAATGAAGTATCCTTATCTGCTTACTCCTCTGTGTTATGGCACAATAGGCTGGGACATGTAAATTATAAAAAATTATCCAGCATGGAGAAGTTAGGTTTACTTCTAAAATGTGGGGGTAACAAATCTGAGAAGTGTGAAGTTTGCGCGCAAGCAAAGCTGATGAGGAAGCCATTTTCAAGTGTCACGAGGAGCACCAACCTGTTGGATCTGATTCATTTAGATACTTATGACTTCAATAGCTTCATCACTCGTGGCGGCAAGAAGTACTTCATCACCTTCATTGACGATCATTCTCGCTTCTGTCACGTTTACCTACTGAAATCTAAAGATGAAGCCTTCATCAAATTTGTCAAATTTCGGACTCGAGTGGAGAAGCATCTTGGACTTCAGGTGAAAAGACTCAGGAGCGATAGAGGAGGAGAGTACCGATCTAAGAAATCGGAAGCATACTTTAAGAAACATGGAATCATTGCTGAAACTACTGCTCCATATTCTCCGCAATCTAATAGGATTACAGAAAGAAAGAATCGCACATTGACCAAAATGGTGAATTCGATGCTAATCACATCTGGTCTACCTACCTGCTATTGGGGAGAGGCTTTGCTAATGGCAAACTAGATTCTGAACAGAGTACCCTATTCCAAAATTGATAATACTCCTCATCAGTTATGGTTGGGATATCCAGATTCTTTAGATAGTCTCAAAGTGAGGGGGTGTCTCGCATATGTTCGAATTCCAGATATCAGAAGGGCTAAGCTCGGACCAAAGGCAAACATATGTGTGTTTCTTGGCTTTGCTGGAGATAGCAATGTGTGTAGGTTCCTGGACCTTGGAACCAACTCCATCATTGAAGCTCGGGATGCAGAATTTTTTGAGGATAAGTTTACCAAACATAAAAGCTTATTACTCAAAGATATAGCAGAGAATGCTAATACATCAAATGCACAAGAGGAGCCAGTCAATGATAAAGGAGTTATCGAACCATATTCCAAGCACGTCAGAAGACAGAAAGATTTTGGAGATGACTTCATCACCTATAATGTGGAAGGAGATTCACAGACTTTTCAAGAAGCAATGCAGTCAACAGACGTTCTTCTGTGGAAAGAAGCTATAGATGATGAGATGAATTCATTGATCCAAAATCATACTTGGGAGCTGGTGGATGTATCTGAAGGTGCAAGGCCTATCAGTTGCAAGTGGATCTTCAAGAAGAAGCTCCGTCCTGATGGTACTATTAAAAAGTACAAAGCAAGACTGGTGGCAAAATGATTCTCTCAGAAAGAAGGTATAGACTTCTTTGATATTTATGCACCAGTTTGCAGGATCACTACCATTGGAGTGTTTATCGCATGGGTGGCAATTAAAAGGTTCGTCATACATCAGATGGATGTGAAGACTGCCTTTCTCAATGGAGATCTCACAGAAGAGATCTACATAGAGAAACCGGAAGGACTTGATGCTCCAGCTGGTAAGGTTTGTAAACTTGTTAAGTCATTATATGGACTTAAGCAGGCACTAAAACTCTAGCATGAGAAGTTCGATGGCGTTGTTCGTAACAATGGGTATCAAGTCAGTGAATCTGACAAGTGACTATATATCAAGATCATTGAAAGAAAGGTGGTGATCATCTGCCTCTATGTGGATGATATGCTTATCATAGGGAGTGATTTGGAGATTATAATATCTACCAAGAAATTTCTTTCAACACAGTTCAGCATGAAGGACCTTAGAACCGCAGACATGATTCTCGGAATTAAAATTATATACTCTAAAGAGGGTATTGGATTATCCCAATCTTATTATGTCGAGAGCATGCTAAGCAAGTATGGCTACTATGACCTGCCAGAACTGTCAGTGCCATATGATTATAATAAGAAGCTTCGATCAAACACTGGAAGACCAGTAGAGCAGCTGAGGTACTCAAAGATCATTAGGAGTCTAATGTACGTGATAAGCTACACAAGACTAGATATAGCATTCGCTGTAGGAATGCTTAGTAGATTCACAAGTAATCCTGAAAAGCTTCATTAGGATGCTGTCCAGAGATTGATGAGATACTTGAAAGGAACTACAGGTCTGGGCCTATTCTACACTGGATATCCGGGTGTAATCGAAGGCTATTCAGATGCGAGCTGGTGCTCAGAACTAGATGAGTGCAGATATACTGGAGGTTTTGTCTTCACCATGGGTGGAGCTGCTATCTCGTGGAAGTCTAAGAAGCAGACTATGATTGCATAGTCATCGATAGAATCTGAGTTCTTCGCACTCTGTGTTGTAGGAGATGAAGCGGAGTGGCTCAGTTATATTCTCCGAGACCTTCCATTGACGGAATTGCAAGGCGCAGTTACTATCTATTGTGATAATCAAGCGACGAGTGCTGTGGCAGTGAACTCGTTATTCAATGGAAAGAAGCGGACCATTCGTCTGAAGCATGGCTATATGAGAGAGCTCATTTTTTAAGGAGTCATCTCTGTGATTGACGTCCGATCTTCAGAGAATGTGGCTGATCCTTTGACTAAGGGTCTGAAAAATAACATAGTCAAAATGACGTCTGCTGGAATGGGTCTCAAAGTTTTGTAAGTCTTATAAATACTTATCATGTTTATTAAGTTATTAGTTCAAAGGTTATGTTACTAATAATAAAATAATTGGTTCAAAAGTCAAGTAAGATTTGTAAAGTTTGGTAAGTCTTACAAATACTTACCATTTACATCAGTTATTAGTTCAAAGCTTATGCTACTAATGACAAGATAAATGGTTCAAAAGTCAAGTAAGACTTACAAGTGAAAGGGTTCAAGTTTTCTTGGATTAGTCAGTGTCTAAGGCAAGGTTTGGGGGTTACGTAACGTGCTTCACAAGGAACGAGATACTTAATTGATCTTTGATCAACCTCTAATACAATCCTTACCTGGCTGAAATACCCGAGTAAAACGTTGATCTTTTCACCTAAAATCCTATCATGTAAAGGGGATGGCTGTTAAGCCTTAATGAGTCCAAAGCATTTCGGATGTAGGGTGTTAGATAGGAAACACACCTAAAGGACTCACCTAGAATCTTATAATAAGAGAGGATGGCTATTAAGCCTTAATGAGTTCAAAGCATTTCGGATGCGGGATGTTTGATAGGAAACATGCCTAAAAAACTCACCTATGCATGGGTAGAGATTTGGCCGTCTCCTATGGTGTCTTGTGGAAAGATACCTAGAGTCCTAGCAGAAACCAAGACATGCACAGGGCCATAAATGTGCAAAGGCAAGGCAAAGGTAAAGGCAAAGGCAAGTGTGGTTCAAAGTAAAAACTACCATAGATAAGTTTGATCTTGTGTGATCGCTAGATTTTTAGACATGTGCTGGTTCAAGTCTCTGCGACACCATGCATCTATCTTTATTCAGTTGGTCTAAAGGGGATTCAAGTCCTTGCGACATCTACCTTATGCACAACGATTGAAACAACAACACCATTTAACGGCTCTGGTTTAAAAAACTTGTGGGGGATTGTTGGATATAATTTTTTAAAATAAATTTATGTGGGCGCCATGACCATGACCTTAGCCTAACATCATTTGAAAAATAAAACCTCACATGGGCGGCTAAAATGTAGGTGACAAATTTTTCAAAAGACGTAGGGTCCACCGAAGAAAAAATTAGGACGTGGGCCCCACATGCATAGTAAAATATATTATTTTATTAGTGCATAGTATTTTTCTAAACACTATAAATAGATCTCAAATCCTTAAGAAAATTTTATTCCAAAAACAACAATCAATATATACAGATATAGATTATAAAATAGCTGGTACTTATAGGAATTTTGCCTGATAAATCGAGGAGATCTTTTGCCTGATAGATCGAGAAGATCTTTACCTTATAGATCGAGAAGATCTTGACAGTACTGGGTCGGTGCACACCAGAGTACTGGACTGCTGTTCCTGAAAGCAATTTGGCCTTGAGATCCTTGCACCGGAGTAGGCCAAATAATACTTTAAGCATAACGTTTTACAAACGCACAGCAGCTGAGTTAAAAATTTTAAATTACTGCACCTCAATTTTCTGTTCAGTTTTTGCTATTATATATCTGTATTATTCTAGATTTAACCACAGACGCCAACATATAAACAGTGCATCATGCAACCGGATGGTGACACCTCACCTGTCCCATGCCTTGGGTCCCCTATTTGGGTCCCTGAGGCATTTATGTTACTAAACTTAAGAAAGAAAAAATAAAATAAAATAACATATTGTTTTTAGTAGTAAAAAGAATTACTATATACTATGTAGTAAATGTGAAATTATAAGCAAATAAAAGAAGGAAATTTACGACATTTGAGGGTGACCCGCATATAGTTGGAAAGCTCCGATATGGCTCTCATGATCTTGAATTCAATTTAGGCTGAGTTAATTATTAGGGGGAAAAAAGGAGGAAATTAGTGGTGATGTATGTAGGTAATCAAGTAAAAGCTTTTCTTTCAAGGACTATGTGCCCGACACCTATGATGTTCCAACAATAACAAGTCCTTAATTTATGCCAAGACATTACCGACGAAAATTACAAGCAGTAACAGCCTACTTAATTATATATCAGTGTTTTCTTTGTATACCCAACCACTACATGGAAACTAAGGGGTGAAGTATTTATACAAAGAAGACACTGATGTATTGCTCACATACTAGATTCATCCATTGGGGGATAAAAAAGACGAATCAAACAATTATATTTATACATTTGAACTATACGGCATTAATCCTTAAAATCTCAACAACCGTTACCCATACCAATCTAGATGTGGCTTTAAGAAACATGAAAAATGAGGATTAATTTCACATTATAACAGTCTTCATTCATAATAAAGATAGTTTCATTACAAATAGTTACATTCTATGCAACCTTGACCCGTCAACTTTCGCACATAAATTTCTTATTTCGGATCTTAGTAGGACGTCACTACATTATTATTGTTCTTATTGTTTAGAATAGAAAGATATGTAAACATCAAGCAGAAGGATACATAAGGGGGGGGAATAAAAAGGACAAAATAATCTAGATAAGGTTTGCAAGGTCAGATACAAGTTTAGAATTTTATCACATCCATCCGGTGGCAAAACCATTTACATTATGGTTTGTTGTCATTCCAGAGTTCAAATGATCCACCTGATTGAATCTGTCGATGAAAAGAATAAAAATATGAGAATCAGATTTAAACCAGTGTCATAATTTAATTTTCTTAGTGGTAAATTTCTGGGAAATATCAAAGGTTACCCGATTTGCAAAGGAGGCTCACATCCCAGAGGCTGAAAGAAGCCTTGGTTCTGAGGTTGAGGTTCGCGGTTACGTTGCGAACTTGATCCATCACCATTTTCATCACCATTATGCCAAGAGAGCTGGAAAGGATTCTCTGAACCAATTTCTTGCAACTGCAGAGAGAAAGTAGGAAAACAAGACAATAAATAATAAATCAACCATTCAAAATGAATGTGCTTATCAGCATATCAAGCATCCAAAATCATCTCTTTAATTACCTTCCTGCTCAACGTTCTATTGGCATCCTGCAACATTTGCTCCTGCATTACACAAGATTACATAAGATTAATCCAACACGTAAGAGGAAGGAAAAGTTATCAAAAGTGTATGAAATATGCAACTTATTTTGTTAAAATTCCAAAGTGAGAATGAGTCACCTTTCTTTTAAGATCACACAGCTGATCAAGCATCATCTGAGTCTGCAAGTGCTTATATATTAGAAATGGTTTTGAATGCTTACGTATAAAAGATTTTAATCTTACAAAAGTACAGGTGCTAAAGTAATGTATGGTAACTTTAATGCTCTCCTAACTTCAATTCATCATCACAAAAATGACAAAAAAAGAATTCATTAGTAATTATGCAAAATCTTCTGAAAAATCTGTGAACAGATACTTCAATTCCTAGAAAGTTGATGAGCAATGAGAAAAAAGGCAAGTCTCGAGATAATTTCATGCACGTCAAATGGCTTAACGTACTTACTACATTGGTGGGGGGCATTTTCACTTGTACAACCTCCAAATCATTGGGATTTCCCAAATTACTCTTCAAATCATCACATTTCTTGGTTTAGACCCTCTCACCAAATTTGTGACCAGCTCCCAAATTATACTCCTCACATAATTTCTATTATTCCCCAGGAAGAAGTGTAAATAAATAAACATAGTCAAATCCTAAAAGTCTAGGAGAAGAAACAAATAAGCAATTTTTGACTTGTTTGCTAGAAAGAACAGGACCTAGCTAGTTTCCTGACCGAAAGGCTTAAACTCAACATAAGCCTTGAGAAGTTGTTTCAGAATTCCTCCTAATTCCTATTTCGTCCAATTATTTGTTGCATTCTTCCTCTGATCTATTCCAAACGGAAGATAATGTAAAAGGTCCTTACTCTAATGAGATTTCATATAGATGTACGTCTATACTAGAGCCTTCTAGCCTAGAATCATGCTGAGAGATAATTATATCACGTTATGGACAATGCTAATGACGATACAGGAAACCCAATAACACAAGCAACAAACAACATATATAAATGAAGCATACATCGAGTTTAAAGACTACAAACCTTAGATGACCTGATCTGCTTCAGCGACTTTTCTAGTTGACTCTCAAGTTGATCAATTTCCGCACTGCTGAGTTGCTCAAGGTTCTCGCCCAGGAGATGCCTAAATTATCATACAATTTCATTCTTAAGTCTTATTATGATATGATGATACATACTGAGGAAACTCAAGTGGGAAAATATCTATTACCTCTGAGAATGTTGCAGAAGCTCAACTCTTCCTTTCAGCTTCAAGTACTCCTGATAACTGTTCTGCTTACAAGAAAGAAAGAAAGCGTTCACTTTTAGATAGTTGAATTGATCGTGGAGGCCAGAGTTTATGACTACTGAAACACAAAAAGCTACTCATTGACAACATTAAGTGATTGCTAAAATAAAGCGATTAAGAAATACGTATGCATGCATGTGCATACATATTCATGTAAACACTTGGAGGAACATTGAGTACTTGATTTGAACTTGAAATGAATTTCTTTTAAAGCAAGCCTTGAGATCACATACAGATGGTGGGAAACAGAGAAAGCATAAAAGTTTTAGCCTATCCACAGGCAATGAAGGAGAGACTCGTAAACTAAAATGGTAGGAGTAAAACATTGGTAAAATATCTCATACCCTTTATAATCAAATACAACCAGCCTCATAATAGGCAGTTAAATTATCACACATAACACAACGCTCGATCACAATAGATATACATCGGAAAATTACAAAAGCAACTCCATAGCAAGATTCGGGTCAGGTTAGAAACTGGATATCGTTGCAAACTTCAAGACACACATGACAAGTAAGAACTAAATATTGAGAGAATGAGAGGCATCATGTCTTCTTTCTTGATTGGTTAATTTGTTGGAGGATTTCCAGAATAAATAATATTTAATTGCTTGTTTGATCAGAGCAGAATGAATGGGATTCATTCTTTTGTGATTCAAGGTTATGCCCAATGGCCAAGGTGCTGAAATCAGTTCACTGACAATGGTACTCATACGAGGAAAATATCACCTATTATGATCGCCAAATAAAGGGAACCCTGCTAAATAGTTTCAACCTCTCAGAAACACTGGTGTTTGATGGTTTTTGCTGGCCTGTTAATCCAATTTTAAAAATGTGACCTTGCATAGGTTATTTTTATCAATTATTCAAGGGCAGTACTCGTCAATGTTGAAACCAATAAAAGGATGAAAGAGGTAAGTGAACCATAACCAACGCGGACACTTCATGCATGTAAGTAATTACTTGACAGATGAAAAGCCCTTAGATATGACTTATCCCAATTGAGATAGGATTCAACAACAAACAAGTCGAGACGGTCATGCAGAAGCAATAGTTTCTTTCATAAGCAGAAAGGCTCTTAAGTTTAACATATATTTTGCTAAAGCTCAGCACAGCCCGCAGAGAAATCCTCAATTACGGTTGGAAGTGTTAGGATATGTGGAGCCTAACTATCTACCTTATTTTTGGAGAGGAAACATGAGAAATTGGAGGAACAGGAATGACGACGATGAAGGTCAGGCAAAAGGACGAAGGAATCAGCTTGGAGGCTTCACAGTCAAGCACGAGTGGCTCTGAGATCGACCGCGACATCATGTGCAGTCGACCACGCCAAACCCTTTAATCATATTTGGTCTTAGGATTTTTTGCGGTCGACCGCGATGATATCTGCGGGTGACCACGAGTCGGGTTTTTTTGAGCATGGGCTCGTTTTTGCTGAACTGTTTTAGAATCATGTTTGTATTAACCATTGTGTCCCTTGTGTTATTAAAGGGGATATTAGGGCAACTTGTAAGATTGACGAAAATAGTAAAATTTTCTCCTGTGGCTGTCGTGGATGTAGCTTCTCACACCGAGAAGTGAACCACGTAAATCTTGTGTGTTTTGTGTGATTGTTTTCTCTCTCTTCTCTCTCTTTTCTATTTCCAAATTGCATCAGGGGGTTAGTTAAATCTCTATCAATTGGTATCAGAGCGACCATGTTCGACGCAGGCGATTTGAGGTCAGAGACATGAGATCTGAGAAGGAGACGTCCAAGATCGAGAAGTTTGATGAGACAAACTTTGGGTTCTAGAAGATGCAGATGGAAAACTACCTCTATCTGAAGGATCTATATCTACCATTGAGAGAGAAGCCGACGGATATGAAGGATGAAGAGTGAAAGCTATTAGATCGGAAGATCCTTAGAGTAATCAGATTGACCCTATCCAAATCTGTAGCTTTCAACATCAAGAATCAGAATTCGATGTCGGATCTCATGGCTGCACTATTTAGTATGTATGAACAACCCTCTGCGGCGAATAAGGTACACTCATAAAGAAGCTGTTTAATTTGAGGATGTTCGAGAGCCAAAAATTCAAAGAACACCAGAATGAGTTTAATGAGATAACGGATCAACTAAACTTCGTCAATATTAAATTTGATGATGAAATTCAAGCTCTGCTAATACTTGATCAGTTGCTTGATAGTTAGAAGGGCACTGTTATTTCGATTAGCGTGTCATGTGGAAAATCAAAACTAAAGTTTTTAAAAGTTGTAGACATGATTATGACCGAGGAGATAATAAGACAAGAAGAATGAGTTTCTAATTCAGGGTCGGCATTGAATTTTAAGAGTAGAGGTAGAAATAAAAACAAAAATAGAGGGAAAAGCCATGATCGACCTAATTCGAGGAACGACAGGTCAAGATCCAAAAATCATAAAAGCAAAAAAATATTGACTGTTGAAATTGTGGCAAGTTTGGGCACTATGAGAATCAGTGTAGGGAACCCAAGAAAGACAAGAAGAACAAGGCTGAAGCAAACGTCGTCTCAGGAGAATCAGATGATGCCCTTATTTATTCGTTGGAGAGCAAGACAGAATCATGGGTGCTGCACTCAGAAGCTTCGTTTCATGCTACATCAAATAGAGATTTATTTGAGAACTATGTTTCAGGAAACTTAGAAAAAGTCTATCTTGGCGATGATCAACTGTGTTATATAGTTGGAAAAGGAGCAGTGCAAATTGAACTCAATAGGTCTATATGAAAACTGAATGATGTGAGACATGTTCCTAGCTTAAGGAAAAATCTGATTTCCCTAGGACAGTTGGTAAAGGAAGGATATACATCAACCTTCGCATGTGATACTGTATGTTGGAAAATTGCAATGAAAAGAATAAAAAAAATTAACTTGTATTTCTTTGATTCCGATTACAACTTGGTTACCAAAGAGAAGAAAACGAATTTGGTTCTCTCCTTTGTTTAAAACTGGGTTCTTCAAGGTGACGATGGAGTGCCTCCCTCAAATGCTCACGTCGAGTTTACTCTCCGTTGACGATCCGCACGTCTTGATTCACTGGAACGATGTCTTCTCCTCACGATTTGACGTTGTGGAGAACTTGCGTGGCAAGTTTAAAACTCTTGATGAGTTGATAACTCTGAATGAGTTTTAACTCTTGAAAAAGAGTTGATTTGAACCGAAAGTTCGGTTGATAAGCCAAGGATGAAGAAGCTCCTCGTTGCCGAACGTTGAAGATGATCTTCCTTGGAGGATGATGCCGATCTCCTCAAAAGCTCCCGAAATGCTCTAAGGATTCCCCTTTGCTGCAAAGTCTCAGATCTAGAAGAGCTCGCCGAAAGGATGCCCGAATATCCTCTCCTCCCAGATCCAAAAGTCCAGCCCAGATCTCTTCTTCGCTGTCCGAAAAGAAGGATCAAAAAGCCAGCCCTTAACTAAGCTGATTTCTTAGTTATTTATAGAGGATTAAGGGGTGTAACCACCTCCTTAATTCGCTCCTAAGTGGGGCTAATGGGATGTAACCGCCCCTTAAATCACTCCTGAGTGGAGTTGTGATCCCCTCAGATCGTGGAAAACGGTTTTGAAACCGTTTAGCTCGTGTTTGAACGAGTCAAACACAAATCCTGTATTCTGGAATGAAATCTGCGTTTGAACGCAGTGTTTGCAAGCTCGAACGCATCAGTTGGAAGCTGCGTTGGTAGTATGTTGGAAGCTGCGTTTGGCAGCGGATGAAAGCTGCGTTGGCAACTTTTGGAGCTGCGTTTACGGTCGAACATGAGCTGCGTTGGCAGCCGGATCTGAGCTGCGTTTGCAGCTTTTAGAGTTGCGTTTGCGGCCGAACATGAGCTGCGTTGGCAGCCGGATCTGAGCTGCGTTTGCAGCTTTTGGAGCTGCGTTTGCGGCCGAATATGAGCTGTGTTGGCAGCCGAATATGAGCTGCGTTTGCAGCTTTTGGAGCCGAACTTAAGTTGCGTCAATGGCTAAAAAGCTGCGTCTTGATGCGGGTATGCGGGGAGGACTTCCGCGTCTTGATTTGAAGAGACCGTCGATTTGTAGTCTCTTTCTGTCGAAGCATTGCAAAGATCGTTATTTTGTAATCTTTGCTTTAACTCTTTGATATGTGAAAGTCGTCAGATTGTAACTCTCGATGTTGATTGTGAAGGCTGTTTGATTAGAGCTTCCATCAGTTGTCGTAAAGGTCGTCAGATTGTAACATTCAGCGATCTACGTAAAAGTCTTCAAATTGTAGCCTTCTGGAAGTCGTCAAATTGTAACTTCCATCATCGGTGTTTGATGGAGAATCAGCTATCTATTGTGATTTTTAGACAGCCTACAGATACGTGGAAGGTTACCAATAGGTCTATGATTGTTGCTCGTTGTACGAAGAGTGGATCTCTCTATATGACGACAAATGCACGTGGATCCATTGTAGTGATTGAAAGTAAAGAAGATCCAAATTTGTGGCACCAGAGGCTTGGTCACATGAGTAGCAAAGGCCTGAAGGTTATACAGTCGAATGGAAAGTTACCAAGTTTGAGGTCGGCTAATTTTGACTTATGTGAAAGTTGCATCTTCAGGAAACAAAAGAGAATAAGTTTTAAAAAGAGTTAGCAGAACACCGAAGGAAGAGAAGCTTGAGCTAGTTCACACAGATGTGTGGGGTGCAGCATCAATACAGTCCACTAGTGGAAGGTTATACTTTGTGACTTTCATAGATGATCACTCGAGGAAGACTTGAGTATTTTACGAAACACAAATCAGAAGTGTTTGAAGTCTTCAAGAGATGGAAGGCTATGGTAGAAAATGAAACATGGATGAAGGTCAAGAAATTACGATCAGATAATGGAGGTGAATATGAAGATTCAAAGTTCAAGAAATTTTACTATGAGAGTGGCATCAAATTGTAGAGAATAGTGTAGATACACCTCAGTAGAACGGCATAGCAGAATGAATGAACAGAAGATTGACTAAAAGAGCTAGAAACATGCGACTTCAAGTAGGACTCCCAAAGCAATTCTAGGCAGAAGCAGTCAATACAGCTGCCTACTTGATCAACCGGGGACCATCACTGCCTTTGGAACACAAAATACCTGAATAAGTATGGAGTGAGAAGAAGGTAAATCTTTCTTACCTAAAAGTTTTTGGATGTGTTTCATATGTTCATTTGAGTGATCATGTTAGAAAAAACTTGATGCTAAGCCTTTGAAATACTATTTTATTTGCTATGGTGGTGATGAGTTTGACTATAAGTTCTGGGATGAACAGAACAAGAAAGTCATCAGAAGCAGGGACGTTATATTCAATGAAGCAGTCCTATACAAAGATCGTGATGTTGTTAAGTCCACAAGCTCAATGCAGTCAGAGGCTACATGCTTTGACCCAGATGATGTTCCAGAAGAAAGCAACTTTGAAGCTAGTTCTGATGAGGACGCAGGAGAAGACGCTGAAGAAGAGATGATGGAGGAAAGTACTTCAGAGGAGGTAGATGCAGAGGTTGGTTCACCCGTTAGAGAGTTAAGGCGGTCAGCAAGAGTTCCAAAGCCAAATCCGAAGTATCCATCACTACAGTCCAGAGCTCATTTGAACTACTTATTATCGAGTGACGGTGGAGAGCTAGAAAGCTATGATGAAGCATGTCGAGTGGATGATGCAAGCAAGTGGGAGCTTAAAAGATGAGGTAAAGTCCCTGAACTCTAACAAGACTTGGGAACTTGCGAAGTTGCCAGTAGGAAAGAAAGCTTTGAGTAACAAATGGGCGTACAGAATCAAGGAGGAACATGATGGTTCCAAGAGATACAATGCAAGGTTGGTGGTCAAAGGATTTCAGCAGAAAGAATGAGTTGACTACACAGAAATCTTCTCTCCTGTAGTCAAACTAACTACCATCAGATAGGTTCTGAGTATTGTTACAGCTGAAGATCTATATCTCGAGCAGTTAGATGTGAAGACAACCTTCCTCCACGGTGACCTAGAGGAAGAAATATACATGCAGCAGCCAGAAGGGTTCACTCAGAAAGGAAAAGAAAGGATGATCTGTAGATTAAAAAAGAGCTTGTATGGTCTGAAATAAGATCCAAGACAATGGTACAGAAAGTTTGATGGATTCATGCATAGAAATGGATACTCTAGATGCAATGCAGATCATTGCTGTTTCTTCAAGAAGCTTGACACCAGCTACATTATCTTGCTATTATATGTTGACGACATGCTAGTGGCCTGTTTAGACTTGGGTAAGATCAAGAAACTGAAGAAGAAGTTGTCGAGTGAGTTTGACATGAAGGACTTAGGCGCAGTAAAGCAGATATTGGGGATAAAGATTAGTAGAGATAAGCACTTGGGCACAATACGATTATCTTAGTCCGATTACATTAGGCGGGTGCTTAAGAGGTTTTAGAATGAGCGGTGCTAAGACCGTTAGCACACCTTTAGCTAGTCATTTCATGTTGACTAAGGAGCAGTGTCCAGTGACTGATAAGGAGAAAAATTACATGATGAAGGTTCCATATTCGTCAGACATTGGAAGCCTTATGTATGCCATGGTGTGCACGAGACCTGACACTACTCATGCAGTGGGAGCTGTGAGCAAATTCATATCAGATCTAGGAGAGCAGCACTAGAAAGCAGTAAAGTGGATTCTAAGGTACCTGCAAGGTACAATAGAAAATTGTTTATGCTTCAAGAGAGGTAAATTAGTTCTGCAGGGTTTTGTTGATGCAGACTATGCTGGTGAGTTAGATCAGAGGAGGAGCACTACGGGATATGTGTTCACTTTGGGTTCTACAACCATTAGTTGGGTTTCTCAGTTGCAGAAGATCGTTGTTTTGTTCATTACAGAGGCAGAATATATTGTTATGACAGAGGCTAGCAAAGAGCTCATATGGTTGCAAGGATTCTTGGAGGAGTTGGGACAGAAGAATGAGAAGACTGTTTTACACTGAGATAGCCAGAGCGCCATTCATTTGGCAAAAAACTCAGCTTTTCATGCCAGGACCAAATACATACAGGTCCGTTATCACTTCATAAGGTCAACATTGAATGATGACATGTTGGAACTTGTGAAGATTCAAGGAAGCAAGAACCCGGCTGATATGCTTACGAAGACTGTCACTACAGAAAAATTAAAGTTGTGTTCAACTTCAGTTGGCCTTATTACTTGATGATATGGGAGGCCGTCACCGCAGGGAGAGGTGATAGAGACTGAAAGTTAGTCTCTAATTGGGAGATTGTTAGGATATATGGAGCCTAACTATCCGACTTGCCCTATACCTTATTTTTGAAGAGGAAACATGAGAAATTAGAGGAACAGGATGAAGGTTAGACAAAACGACGAAGGAATCAGCTTGGAGGCTTCACGGTCGACCGCGAGTGGCTCTGCAGTCGACCGCGAACGTGTAGAGGTCCAAGAAAAGTCTCTGGACTTTTTGTGGTCGACCGTGACATCATGTGCGGTCGACCGCACCAAACCTTATAATCATATTTGGTCTCAGGATTTTTTACTGTCGACCGCGACTGTATATGCAGTCAACCGCGAGTCGGGTTTTTGGACCTGGGCTCGTTTTTGCTGAACTATTTTAGAATCCTGTTTGTATTAACCCTTGTGTTATTAAAGGGGATATTAGGACAACTTGTAAGATTGACAAAAATAGTAAAATTTTCTCCTGTGGCGGTCATGGATGTAGCTTCTCACATCGAGAAGTGAACCACATAAATCTTGTGTGTTTTGTATGATTGTTTTCTCTCTCTTCTCTCTCATCTCTATTTCCAAATCACATCAGGGGGTTAGTTAAATCCCTATCAGGAAGTTGGAACCATCATATTGATCATCTATCCATCTCTTTTCCTTTTAATTATACAGCAAAAAAACACAGCCTTCTTCCTTCGCATATACTAGTTATTTGAACATGGATAATTTTAATCCAAGTTCGCATCACCAACCTAAACGTCTTCATGATTTTTCTTGGCTGCGCATATGCTATGGTCGATGACAATTTTCTTAAACACAAACTAATCTGATCTACAATTCACAGCGCAAAGACGTACGTTCCAGACTATTATCTCCTCTACTTCTCAATTATGGACCTCAAATTTCGTTCAATGTAACAACTCTGAGGCATTTCAAGCACTATCCTTATTTATCCACACTAGAACGATCTATCACTTTTAGTCAAATATAAGCCTCCTTCGTTACAACATAGAAAGAGAAAATATAGTGATGAGCCCATCATGACACAAGAACTTCATAATCAAATAAATTTCTACCACAAAACTTGTGAACGCATAGAACTCTTCGTTCCCTCTGTTGTTTGCTTCATGTGCAATAATATTACATCAGGGATTAGAGGAATTACTGCGTACATCAAGATGACTACTAGATACTGAAATGAATGACCGCTGCATAATGCATTTAAGCATTAAGAAACGGAAATTTATAATAATTTGACATAAAAATAAGCCATTAATCACAAACAAAATTTCTGAATATCCAAGAAGGGAACAGGGACCGACAAGCACAAAGGATATGTAGTTATTTCCTATCATGCGTCAGAAAAATGTGTTGTATTGCAGAAAAGGCCTAACATCGGACAACAAGATATTACAATGCTTAAAGACAAAAATTAAAGCAAAGATGAAAATTTTCTTGACTGGATTCAGTTGATTCTCACCTGTGTCTCCATTGATGGGGCACTAGGGTCTGATGTATTATAGGTGCACTTCTGATACCTCTCAAGTGTTTTAAGCATGCTGCAGAAAAATTCATTAAAAAGACGAATAAGAACAAAAATTTGTTTGGCACCATTTTTCTAGACAATGACAAAATTAAGGGACATGGTTAAAAAAAAGGATTTCAAAGGACAAATGCGATCGTAGTTAAGTCTAAAGAGAATCACAGAACGAAAATGAATAAAAATGTTTGGAAATGCTCAAAATATTACCCTGAAAAACGATCCTACTGTTCAAACATCCTTTTCTTGTTGTTTGAAATTCAATGAAAAAACAAAACTTAAATAACCATATGAAGGGATGCAGGAGAGAAGAGTTAGAATTTTGCCATGATAGTTCAAGAAGTTAGGGAGACGTAGGGCACTGTTAGTTTGAAGAGGTTGTCCAAAATGAACAACCAAAAAGACACGTGCTTCGCAACGCCAAACTCATCATCATAAAGAAACACACATGAAGGACTCAGAGTTGTGCTGAGAAACTGTATTTTCTTCTCTTATTTGGACTCAAATATCATATGGTTTTACCTCATTTTAAACTTTGCTCCATCGTTTCTTTGAAAAAAATACCCAGAGTTCAAATTTACCCTTGATACTCCAATAAATTATTTAAGTGTTTTAAATATCGGATGTTGGGGATATGCCGGAAGGAAGAGCTCCATATTGGATTGTGGATATCGAGGATATGTTGGAGATATTTAATAAATATCAAGGTATCAAAATGGGTGATGTCTTAGTCTATATACATATCCTCGATGTTAATACTTGGTGTACCAAAATTGAGCTATGAACAAAGATAATATCCTTTGCAAACTTTTGCCAAAGAATTTGGTCTAAACTAAGCTCTAACTCTTCTTGACAAATATTTATTAGGAAGGGATTTATATGGGCTGGGACTTCATTTAAACTGTTAATCCAAACTAATCTTTGAAAATAAATAAAAGTGCAAATCAACATTACAATATTCCAGCCAATTTTTTAAGAATGAAATTTCATCTGATGTATTTGGAAATTCATGGTATGCCAATCAAAATTTGCTAAAACTGATATATAAAATTGAGACCATATCATTTAGAGACAATCCTTAAAAAAGGATAATCAGTCATTAAGTCAGATATATCTAGGATATTTAAATCAATAATAAGATTATAAAGAAACTACAAAGAGTGATTTTGGAAATTAATATAATCGAAGTAGAGAGCGAAGAGAAAGTTTGACAACTTTAGGAATATGCAAACATCCAAATATCAGGGGAAAACTGTCAGGCGCCTAATATTCCAAACCCACCGAAAGTGCACAGTCACAAATGTTGAAAAGAGGAAAAGAAAACAAAATGGCGGGCCCCACAGCATAGTAATTTATTATTATTTTATTGTGCATAGTGTTTTTCAAAAAACTATAAATAGGGCTCCAAATCCTTAAGGAAATCTCATCCCAGAAACAACTTCTTATATAGAAGAGTGAGAGAGAAAAAATAGAGAGAGTTTCTCCTTGTAAAGAGAGAGAGTTTGTAACTCCAGAGTTTTCTCCTCATAGTGAATTCTTCTATCCTTGCCCGTGGACGTAGGCAATCAAGTGCCGAACCACATAAATCTGTGTGTCCAATTTTTATTTCTACTTTTGCTCTACAATTGCTGCGATCCTGCTCTATTGGGCCCCGGGTTTGTCCCAACAAGTGGTATCAGAGCCAACTTAGGGTACTTGTATATATCTACTTATCGTATGCTCTGTGGCTGCCACCAAAGGTGGATCCTCCACATCAGAAAATAAGTTAGGTTATCATTTACCCTTTGAAGGTGATAGGTACTATTCACGAGTACAGTACTGTTCACAAATACGGTACTATTCACAAGTATGGTACTATTCATGGATACGGTTACTGTTCAGAAATACAGTTACTATTTACGTGAGATAGTAAGAAGTTACTGTTCGTGGTAGAACCAATGGCGGCGAAGTTCAAGATCGAGAAATTCGACGGGAGTAATTTCTCTTTGTGGAAGTTGAAGATAAAGGCTATCTTGAGAAAAGATAATTGTCTAGCGGCCATCGGTGCAAGGCCGGACAACATCACAGACGATAAGAAGTGGAACGAGATGGATGAAAATGCTATTGCAAATCTCCATCTGGCATTAGCAGACGGGGTGCTGTCAAGTATAGAGGAGAAGAAGACAGCAAAGGAGATCTGGGATACTCTAACAAAGCTATATGAGGCGAAATCCATGCACAATAAAATCTTCTTAAAAAGGAGACTTTACACTCTGAGGATGGCGGAATCTACATCGATGACCGACCACATCAACACCCTAAACACGCTGTTCTCCCAACTCACATAGTTGGGGTATACAGTTGGTGCGAATGAACGTGCGGAACTTCTACTTCAGAGTCTACCTGACTCGTATGATCAACTCATCATCAACCTGACGAACAACGTCCTCACAGACTATCTAGTTTTCGACAACGTTGCAGCCGCTGTTCTGGAAGAAGAAAATCGACGCAAGAACAAGGAAGATAGGCGGGCAAGTTCGCAGCAAGCGGAAGCCTTGTCGGTAACGAGAGGAAGATCAACGGAACGTGGCTCCAGTAGGAGTCATGCCCATGGTAGATCGAAATCACGAAGTAAGAAGAATATCAAATGCTACAACTGTGGCAAAAGAGGGCACGTCAAATCGGAGTGTTGGCACAACAAGAAGAATGGAGAGAAAAAGTCTTCAGAGCCATCAACATCTCAAGGATGTGTTGTCAGCACATCAGACGATGGTGAAATTCTATTCAGTGAGTAACCACTATTGATGAAGGCAGAAAGAGATTTGCTGATGTCTGGCTTTCAGCAGCCTCTTGGCACATGACCTCTCGGAGAGAATGGTTTCACAAATATGAACCTATCTCAGGAGGATCTGTATTCATGGGAAATGATCATGCCTTGGAGATTTCTGGTATTGGTACTATCAAAATAAAAATGTTTGATGGTATAATACGCACCATTCAAGATGTGCGACATGTGAAGGGCTTGAAGAAGAATCTATTGTCTTTGGGATAATTAGATGAGCTCGGATGCAAAACTCATATCGAAAATGGAATCATGAAGATTGTTAGAGGGGTGCTTGTGGTGATAAAAGGAGAAAAGATAGCTGCAAATCTGTACATGCTCAAGGGAGAAACCATGCAGGAAGTTGATTCATGTGTGGCATCAACCAGCCGTGGAGAAGAACAAACCATGATGTGGCATCGCAAACTAGGCCACATGTCAGAACGAGGCTTGAAGGTTCTCTCCGATCAGAAACTACTTCCTGGACTTAATTCGGTAGCTCTTCCATTCTGTGAGCATTGTGTTACAAGTAAGCAGCATCGGCTAAAGTTCAACACATCAAGTTCTAGAAGCAAGGCTATTCTGGAACTGGTTCATTCTGATGTATGGCAAGCACCAGTTACATCCTTAGGAGGAGCAAAGTACTTTGTGTCCTTTATTGATGATTACTCCAGGAGATGTTGGGTGTATCCTATCAAGAAGAAGGCGGATGTGTTCTCAGTCTTTAAAGCCTACAAAGCGCGGGTCGAACTTGAATCTGAGAAGAAGATTAAGTGCTTGAGGTCAGATAATGGAGGAGAATACACAGACGGTGAATTCCTAACATTCTGCAAGCAAGAAGGCATCAAAAGACAATTCAGTACAGCTTATACTCCTCAACAAAATGGAGTGGCGGAGCGGATGAATAAAACTCTATTGGAAAGAACAAGAGCTATGTTGGCTACTGCAACTCTGGAAAAAGTCTTTTGGGCGGAAGCAGTAAAAACCGCCTGTTATGTGATAAATCGATCTCCATCAACTACAATACAATTGAAGACGCCGATGGAGATGTGGACTGGCAAACCAGCTGACTATTCCAACCTCCATATATTTGGAAGTCCAGTGTACGTAATGTACAATGCCCAAGAAATTACAAAGTTGGATTCAAAATCCAGAAAATGCATATTCTTGGGGTATGCTGATGGAGTAAAAGGGTATCGCCTGTGGGATCCCACTGCCCACAATGTTATCATCAGCAGAGATGTTATCTTTGTAGAGAATCAACTACAAAGTGAAGAGAAAGAAAATAGTTCGAGGAAGGACTCAGAGACTGTAGCTGTTCAGGTAGAAGATAATCAGAATTCTTCTGAAGCAACACCGGAGCATGATGTACAAGAACCAGTCGAGGCCGAGGCTCCAGAAGTTCGAAGATCAACTCGTGAGAGAAGACCACCGACTTGGCACTCGGAGTATATTACGGAGAGTAATGTTGCATACTGTCTTCTAACAGAAGATGGAGAGCCATCAACTTTTCATGAAGCTATAAATGGCACAGGTGCATCTTTGTGGATGGCAGCAATGCAGGAAGAAATTGAAGCTCTCTATAAGAACAAGACTTGGGAACTTGTGTCACTGCCACAAGGAAGAAAGACCATTGGAAACAAATGGGTCTACAAGATCAAGCGAAACGACGATGATCAGGTGGAGCGATATCGTGCTAGATTGGTGGTAAAAGGATATGCTCAGAAAGAATGTATTGATTTTAATGAAATATTTTCTCCTGTAGTTCGACTAACAACAGTCCGAATAGTCCTGGCTATGAGCGCTATATTTGACTTACATCTAGAGCAGCTAGATGTGAAAACAGTATTTCTTCATGGAGATCTTGAAGAAAAAATTTACATGCTCCAACCAGAAGGTTTTGAAGAAAAAGAAAAAGAGAACTTGGTTTGTAGATTGAAAAAATCTCTGTACGGTCTAAAGCAGGCGCCGAGGTGTTGGTACAAGAGATTTGATTCATTCATCATGAGCCTTGGATACAACAGACTTAGTTCAGACCCTTGTGCATATTTCAAGAGGTTTGGTGAAAATAACTTTGTTATCTTATTGTTGTATGTTGACGACATGTTGGTTGCAGGCCCCAACAAAGATCGTATCCAAGAATTAAAGGCTCAGTTGGCTAGGGAATTTGAAATGAAGGATTTAGGATCTGCAAACAAGATTCTAAGGATGCAAATTTACCGAGACAGAGTTAGTAGGAAGATTTGGCTTTCTCAGAAGAACTATTTGAAGAAAATCTTACGACACTTTAACATGCAAGGTTGTAAGTCAATTTCTACCCCACTTCCTGTTAATTTTAAGTTATCCTCCAGTATGAGTCCTAGTAGTGAAGAAGAGAGGATGGAGATGTCTCGAGTATCGTATGCATCAGCAGTGGGAAGCTTAATGTTCGCGATGATTTGTACAAGACCAGACATTGCACAAGCAGTGGGAGTGGTTAGTCGATACATGGCGAATCCTGGTAAAGAGCATTGGAATGCTATAAAGAGGATTCTAAGATACATTCAAGGAACCTTAAATGTTGCATTATGTTATGGGGGATCTGATTTTCTTGTCAGTCGATATGTTGATTCTGATTATGCAGGTGATCGTGATAATAGCAAATCCACAACAGGCTATGTGTTTGTACTTGCTGGCGGAGCTGTAAGCTGGGTTTTAAAACTGCAGTCAGTTGTGGCTACTAAAACAACAGAAGCAGAGTATGTAGCAGCTACACAAGCTAGTAAAGAAGTGATGTGGTTGAAGATGGTGCTGGAGGAACTCGGCTATGAATAAAAGAAGATTTCTCTATTTTGTGACAGTCAGAGTGCTTTGCATTTAACAAGAAATTCAGCCTTTCATTCAAAAACCAAGCACATTCGAGTTCAGTATCACTTCGTTCGTGAGAAAGTGGAAGAAGGAACAGTGGATATGTAGAAAATTCACACCAAAGGTAATCTAGCAGATTTTTTGACAAAAGCAGTCAGTACTGACAAATTTATTTGGTGTCGATCCTCATGTGGTCTGACGGAAACGTAAGCAACATGAAGATGACAAGATAGAAAGAATGGTGTGAAGATATGATTGATACTCAATTAAATCTTCAAGTGGGAGATTGTCAGGCGCCTAATATTCCAAACCCACCGAAAGTGCACAGCCACAAATGTTGAAAAGAGGAAAAGAAAACAAAAGGGCGGGCTCCACAGCATAGTAATTTATTATTATTTTATTATGCATAGTGCTTTTCAAAAAACTATAAATAGGGCTCCAAATCCTTAAGGAAATCTCATCCCAGAAACAACTTCTTATATAGAAGAGTGATAGAGAAAAAATAGAGAGAGTTTCTCCTTGTAAAGAGAGAGAGTTTGTAACTCTAGAGTTTTCTCCTCATAGTGAATTCTTCTATCCTTGCCCGTGGACGTAGGCAATCAAGTGCCGAACCACGTAAATCTGTGTGTCTAATTTTTATCTCTACTTTTACTCTACTATTGCTGCGATCCTGCTCTATTGGGCCCCGGGTTTGTCCCAACAAAAACCTACCTCATGCTTATGAGGAGGCTTATCATGAAAATATTCCAGAAAAGAAAAATCATTACTAGCAAGGGAACAATATCTTTATCTTCTAAAATAGCTATAAGATACGTGAACTAGGATCAAAATTTCTTACTGTAGTTTCCTTCAATTAAACTTTAGGGGGTATCAAAATTAAATTTTGTTGATTTTGAGATATCAAACTAATAAGGTAAGCTTAGGGGTAGTTAAATGCAAATAAGCAATTCTTTTTCTCCGAAAAGAGAAACTAGACATATTATATACGATTTTAGAGTATTTCGACGAGACAAAGCGGGCCAGCTAATCACTTTACAAGAATTCCATCGTTTAAAGCATTTTTTGGGCCTTTTCTGATTTTGTAAGCCCTTCATTTCTGGTTCTTGTAACTTTTGGTTTTCTTTAGGGTTCAGCATCCGTTTTTCCTTTTTTCTAATTTATTTTTCTGCACGTGTTTGTATGGCTCCTTGTCAGGCAATTTTTAAATATCTCTTAGTAACAATCCTCCATGACACCCTCTTGTTAGTATATTTTAGTTGTCTATGCTATCTAATTAATAATATTCATTGGTTTACCCAGGAACCTATGCAAAGTTTTAGCTAAGAAAAAGCATTTTTTTTATAAGCATGAATCATGTCCAATTTTGAAACCAAAACTTGCTTTGAAATTTTTAGAAGTATAATCACTTTAAAACACACAAGAAAAGCTAGTTATCTTCTTCACTTAAAGCATAATAGGAATGTGCGCTTCACCTCATAAAATGCTTTTCTTATGAAACCCATGCTTCAGACAAAATAAGAAGATAAAAATGGATTTCCCTTTTTCTTTTCTTGAAATTAAAAGAAAAACAATCATCTTACATATTGTATGTTTCCTTCTTTTGTGTGCTCTAGACAAGTACTTCTTTTTTACTTATTCAACTTGTTTTCCAACAGGATGATTAATACTGAGCTTTAAAAAAAAAGTGGCGGTCTGAATGGTGCAGGATAGCGAGCGATTTCTGTTTGTCTATCTTGAGCCTCCGCCTAGATTTTAATAGCTAAGAAAAAGAAAAAGTATGGGGAAAAAATCCTAGAGATCGGATTGAGAGCTTCTAAGATGATCTCGACGTCCTCTGATGATTGTGTTGATGTTCGAAGTGAAGAAGATGATGAAAATTTCATCGTTATGGGATCGACTTGGCCAAAGGGGGAAAAAGTCAAGATCTATGGCTGAGATTCTGAATTCAGCAAATTCTGAGCATGATCGAGTTCCTCCTCCTTTTTCAGGTGTTCTAGTTCATCAGCTTGCTCCTCAGTCAGAGATTCAAGCTCGTTTCTTTGGTAAGTCTCCCTCTTCTGGTTCTTGTAGCTCAGCCAGAGTTTGTTGGGCGGATGAGATGGAAAATGGAAAAGATGATGTTAATTCATCAATAAATCACGAAATAAATGTTTCAATAAAAATTTCTTCGAGTTCAAATCTGGTTAAAGAAAATGCTGTTGCATTGAATCCTGGATTGGGAGATAGTGAAGTAATAAGTAAAGATTTAAGTACAAATAACTTGGAATCTTCTTTTTGGGATGTTTCTAATGAGCAGACTAAATTGCCTATGGATGATTCTTCAAAAGGGATTAGTGCTATGGAAAATTATGCACAAGGAGTCTGGAAAAATTTGATGCCTGAAGTTTGCCTTCTCAAACCTAGGTTATTCTTGTTTAAATTCAAGGGAAAAGAAGAAATGAATGAGATTCTATGTAAAGGGCCTTGGTTTTTTGGCTCAAGACCTCTTTTATTGAAGCCTTGGTCTAATGGTGAAGAAGTTGAAAAAATAAATAAATGTGTGTATCCTATGTGGATACAACTTTCTGCTTTGAGGCTTAATTTGTTAAATGCTAAAAGTATTAGTAAAATTGTTAGTGCAATTGGGTGCCTTATTGTTACCGATAGATTAACTGCTAATAGACAACACTTGTCATATGCTAGGGTGTTAGTGGAAGTTAACCTGCCTTCCACTCTCCCAGATCAAATCACTATTCAGGATCTAAAAGGGAAACAATTCATTCAGAAAGTGATTTATGAATTTAAGCCTAGGTGGTGTGAATTGTGTAAACAAGTTGGACATGATACAAGTTCCTACAGGAGGCAAGTAAGGACTCAAAAATGGATTCCCAAGAAAAATCAAAATCCAGCGCATGGAAATGCTATAAAGGAGAAGGAAAATACTCAAAAAGTGAATGAAAAAAACTCTGATTCTTATGAACGTGAGAAAAGTCATCAAAGATTGGAGATAAATGATATTCATGTATGCAAGTCTATTGGAATTCAAGATGCTAGAAATGAAGGTAGTCATCATTTGAATCAAGTAAATGATATTCTTGTATAGTTTGGCATTGGAAGTTCTCTAGGTAAAGAAATTGAAGAAGTTCAATCAATATAAAATCTGGGCAACTGGCAGTACACAAGCATGTAGTGCATGTTAAGCATGCCAGAACTAGGGGGAGCGTTAATTCTAAAGATTCACCTCAAGGGGATAGCTCAAGGAATTATGTTCAAAAAGGCAAAAGTAATAACAGTGTCATTCCTACCAATTCATTTTCATATCTGGACATCTTGGATATAGTTCCCTCTTCTATTGACCGGGGGGGGGAATGATGAATCTATCATTCTGGAATGTTAGAGGATTAAATAAATCATCTAAACAACATCTGGTTAAGTTTTTTATTTCACAATATCAGCTCTCTTATCTAGCTTTGCTTGAAACAAAAATTAAGGATAGTATGTTGCAAGCTGTTACCAAAAACATTGCAAGAAATTAGAGTTGGACATCAAATCTCAGTAATACTAGTAAAGCTAGAATTTTGGTTATGTGGAATCCAAATATTATTGATATTCAAATCATCAATATATCAGAGCAATGCATCACAAGTAAAGTAAAGTCTTTGGATGGGAGAATGGACTGTGTAATTTCCTCAATCTATGGGTTTAGTCAATCGGAGGCTAGAAAAGATTTATGGCTTGAATTGAGAATTCTGCAACAATCAATAGGGGGTGATCCATGACTTCTATGTGATGATTTCAATAATATCATTAGTAATGAAGAAAAGCTTGGTGGTGCAATGCTAGCAGATAATGACATTAAGGATTTCAGAGATTTTATTGATGGCTGCCATTTAAATCATCTTAAAACTATTGGTTGCTTTTGTACCTGGAATAACAAACAAGATCATGATTCTAGAGTGTGGAGCAGATTGGATAGAGCTCTGGTGAATGATGCTTGGGTCAACATGTACACTTCAAGCCAGGTAGAATTTTTACTTCCAAACTTTTCAGATCATTCCCCTGCTTTGGTTTCTGTTTATGATGATTGCTTAAGAGAGAAGAAGACATTCAAGTTCTTTAAAATGTGGATAAAACATGAGAGTTTCCTTCCAATAATGTTTACAATCTAGCAAACACAAATAGAAGGACATAATATGTTCTCTGTTTGTAAAAAGCTTAAACATCTGAGGGGAGATCTTAAAGATATTAACAAGAAGCATTATCACAGTATTAGTAAGCAGGTTCAAAGAGCTAGAATTGCATTGGAAGAAGCTCAAGGGAATTTACATACAAACCCTCTTTGCCCTAAGTTCATCTCTAAAGAGAGAGAGTGCATGACCACATACAACAAACTCCCATATTGTGAACTATCTTTCCTCTAACAAAAAGTAAGGATTAATTGGAGTGTCAAAGGGGATAAATGCACAAACTTTTGCACTCTGTAATTAAATCTAATAGGCATCATAATAAGGTGTTAGAGTTGTATAATGGCTTGGGTCAAAGAATCTCTGATCAAGAAGAGATTGCCAGAGAATTGGTATCTTTTTACAAAGGCTTATCGGGGAAGTTTCTAATACGCTGACACCTGACATTCAAACCATTAAATCTGGACCTTATTTGAATGATTCACATGCTAATATTCTTTCTAGTCTAGTGTCAAAGGATGAAATAAAAAAAGCAATATTTTCAATGGATGATAACAAGGCACTGGGTCCTGATGGATATAGTGTAGCATTCTACAAATCTACTTGGCCTATTATTGGAGAGGAGGTCTCAATAGCCTTAGAGGAGTTCTTCAAAGATAGAAAAATGCTGGGTATGGTGAACTCAACTGCCATCACTCTTATACCTAAAGTAAAATGTCCTAAGTCACCCTCTGATTTTAGACTCATTTCCTGCTACAATTGCCTCTATAAATTCATCTCTAAAATCCTAACTAACAGGATTAAGCCTATTATGGGGTGCATTGTGAATGAAGTTCAAAGTGCCTTTGTCAAAGGTAGATAAATTACAAGTAATATCTCTTTGACTCATGAGCTTGTTAAAGGTTATAATAGGAAGAACATTTCACCAAGGGTCATGTTGAATATAGATATAAGAAAAGATTTTGATACTATTAGCTGGAATTTCTTAAAGGAGATGCTAAAGGGGCTGGTTTTTCCTATAGAGGTGATTAACTGGATTATGACATGTATTACTTCCCCTAAATACTCTATATCTCTCAATGGCTCCCTCCATGGTTATTTTAAAGGTGAGAGAGGATTAAGGCAAGGTGATCATCTTTCTCCTTATCTCTTCATTCTGGACATGGAGTATCTATCCAGGAAATTAAACCAGTTAAAGAATGATAGGTTATTTAGATATCATCCAAAGTGTAAAAATCTCAAGATAACTCATCTTATTTTTGTGGATGATTTATTACTTTTTGCTAAAGGTGACTTGTACTCAGTTCAAAAGCTTTACTAATGTGTCAAGGATTTTAGTGACACCATAGGGTTGGAAGCAAATTCGGACAAGTACTCTATATATTATGGTGGTGTAAATGATTCTGTCAAAGCAGAAATCCATAGATCCCTGGGATATACTGAAGGCACAATTCCATTCAAATATCTAGGTGTCCCCTTATTTGTAAAAGACTTACATATGCTGATTGCAATCCACTTATTGATTCAATATCAGGTCAACTTCAGAAGTGGTTAAAGCATAAGAACCTTTCTTATGCAGGGAGATTACAAGTCATAAAAGAGTGTGATTCTGGGGGTTCAAAATTAATGGGCATCTAATTTCATTCTTCCTGTTAAAGTCACAATGAAGATTGATAAGTTATGTAGGAAGTTCTTATGGGGGAAGACTAATAATTCTTTTAGACCTCCATTAGTTTCATGGGATAACGTTTGTTGTGGGAAAAAACAAGGAGGATTGGGTGTGTTCTCTGCATCTATTTGGAATCTTGCTTCAGCTTTGAGAAGCCTATGGTACATTTATGTTAATAAGGAGATATTATGGATCAAATGGATTCATGAGAATTACCTAAAACACTTGGATGTTTGGCAAGTTAATTCCAAAACTGGGGACTCATGGATGTGGAAGCAGTTGATTAAAATCAGGGATAAAGCTGTGAATGCTTATGGTGGTGTGGATAATTTAAAGCAAATTGTTAATTCTTGCTATAAGAGCTCTAAAATCCAGATATCTACTGTGTATGCTTCTTTCTCCCCTGTTTCTCAAAGTGTTCCTTGGTTTAACACTGTTTAGGTAAGATGAACTATCCGAAGCATTTATTTGTACTATGGCTTGCTGTGCAGAACAAATTACTCACCCAAGACAGATCAATGAGGAGAGGGGTTATCAATTCAACACATGCTATCTATGTGCTGGTGCAGGACTTAAAAGTCACAATCACCTATTTTTTGATTTTTCTTTCTCAAGAGAAGCGTGGATTGCTATTATGGATTAGCTCAAGTTTGATTGGCAAGCTTGTGAATAGAATACTCTTATGAACTGGTTTAATTGAGGTTCATTTTTTCATTGAGTTATTGGGGTTATTAATATCAATTAATATAAAAAAATAGTTATGAAATCAAAAAGAATTTGAAACCCTATAAATTTCTCCCAAATCACAAGTTTCGCATACAAAAGAAAAATCAAAAAAAAATTGAGCTAGAATTAGAGGAGGAAACATTGGAACAGAGGAAGAAGAAGATATAAGCTTCTAAGGTAAGCTCTCATTGGTTTTATTTTGCTTTGGTTTCATGGAAAAAGAAAATTTGTAATAATGATACATTTTCTGGTCCAATGACGTTGTCTTCGGCGTCGTTTGATGATCTCCGGCCAGCCCTTGGCCGAGGATTTCGCTGGATGTGGTCACCCTATCCACCAAATCAAATTTTAGTTTAATGGGTTCAAGAAGGAAAAGAAATGGAGATGGAGCAGATAAGTGGGAGAAGAAAGGGAAAATTGATGTTAGACCCCTTGAAAGTTGAAAGTTTGTTTTATGTCCAAACTCTTTGAAGAGATGATTCTCTAGAAATCCTAAGTAATGGAAAGTTTTCCCTTTACCCCTTAAACTAGAAAAGTTATTGTTAGGCCCAAGTTTTGTTTAAAAAGGATGGAAATAAGTTTTTAGAAAAGTCCCTTGTATCAGAACTGTTAGTTCCATACCCAAAATAGTTTATATATATGATCTTTAGTATTTATACATATTATATAATTATAATTTTGATTGAGGAGTAAATTATTGGAGTACAGTTCTCCAAACTGCGATCAAATCTTTTAAGTGAGTAGATTTTTTATCATTAGTTATTTTTTAAAATATTGGTATAAAAATAGTCTATCATATATAGTAGTCTTATTTTAATAAAGATAAACTGTTAGATCATACATGTTATTTCTGTATCAATCATAGAAAAATTGTTAAAGAATTTGATATTGAGTGATTATTTATCTTTAAAAAGATAAATATTATATAATATGCAAACTATTGAAAATATGTTTTAAAATTACTATTCATATACATATTGAAAAGTTATAGATTTGACAAATATAATCTAATTAGTATAGATTCATGAATATTCAATTTTCATGGAAAATATATGAGCAAGTTTATGAGTGTTAAAGCATATGATATGGCTTTTTGTACAAGTGAATATTACAAGTGATACTTTGAGCAAAAAGAAAAGTGTTTTAAATGTTAAAAATCCTCAGAAGTTCACTATGGAGTGAAGTTTTTTGTTTAAACTAATGATATGATATTGAATGTATATGTTAAAGATAAAGTGGCCTTTTTAGCAAAAGTGAAGTAGCCTTCAGGCAACCTATGTTAGTGCGAGATACATTCTGTACCTGGGTTGACCTATAATGATTCGATGTGCATTCTCATGCTAATAGGCTATAATTTTTGTAGCCTTAGTATGACGACTAAGGGAGTTTTGATGACTTTAGATCAATATTTATAGTTTCAAATTATTTAGTCTTCACTTTTTGTAATTCTTAAATTTTGTAGATATCCTTTTATGACACCGTCACATGCTCTTAATGAACGTTTCTCTTGTTCAAAAATTATATATTTCCCAAAATTATTCTTTGACAATAGCTTTATTTATATTTAATGTTGAAGATTGTTGTAAACTTGTCTGATCTGCTAATGGTAAGTTATCTATTCATTGAGTGAAAACTCACCCGAATTTTTTCAATGTTTTTCAGATGAGTGTTAGATAGCTTTATCTATAGCATGAAGCGTGGGATATGAGAAAGATCTTCTGGATAATACTTTAATGTTGAGTTTATACTTCTCCTAGACATGTTGATATGCTTATGTAATAAGAGTCTCTCTTAGACATGTTGATATGCTTATGTAATTAGAGTCTTCGACTCATTAGAGTAAACTTGTTACAATGTAGTTTTTACTCTAAAACTTCTATATGTCCATAAAGATTCTTTTATTGAAAGTTTTAAATGTGATATGGAAGTGCATAGTAGGCTCAACATGTGTGCTTTTCACACGTGTTATAATTGTCATACATCTCAAAATAAGCTGCGTATTTTGGGGTTGTGACAAGTTGTGGTATCAAAGCTTAGGTTTAAAAGTCCTAGGCTTAGAAGTTTACATTTAGTAGCATTTAGAAATAAGTTTTAAAGTTGCTTTTAGTGATCATTGACATATCATTTGTTTGCTTTATAACTGGATGGTTAGGAATAACACGAGCACTCATTCAACTCAGGAAAGTGATTTGCACCAGACTTTGGGGCAAATGATTGGTGATAGAAATGCACATGGATTTGGGTCTGGAGGGAATCAAATGGATGCAAATGCTATTCTTTAGATGATGCAAAACCTCACTATTGTGATGCAAACTTAGTAGTAATAAATTAACCAATAGCAAGAGTCTCGAGATAATGATCATCCTTAATTGTGAAGCGATATAGCAAAGTTTAAGCAGTTCACACTGCCTACCTTTGAAGAAAGTGTTGATCCTATGGTAGCTAAATACTGGATCATAGAGATGGAGAAGGTTTTTACTTATATGAAGTGTCATGATGGAGAAAAGTGGCTGATGGAGAAAGTCTTTACTTATATAAAGCGTCCTGATGGAGAAAAGTGGCTGGACCATAGAGATGGAGAAAGTATTTACCATATGCAATTTATATGTTGAAAGGATGTGCATATGGCTGGTGGCAAATGTAGCAGAGGATTCTGCGAGATAGTGCTAAGCAGATATCTTGGAAAGAGTTCAAGCAAGTCTTCTATGAGAAATACTTTCCAAAGACGATTTGCCAGTAAAAGAAGAAGGAATTTCATGAGTTGAAGAAAAATGATATGACAATGATTGAGTACGAGGAGGAATTCACTTATTTATCCAAGTTTGCCCCCTAGTTTGTTGCAACTGAAGAAGATAAAGCACATCATTTCAAGGAGGGTCTATAATCTGAGATAAGGTTTCAAGTGAGCTCCTTTGAACTCTCCACTTATGCGGCGGTATTAATGAAACCTTTAATGATTGAACAGGAGTGAAAAGAAAATTTCTCAGTTGATGATCGTAAGAATGATGGTATGAAGAAGAGGTTCAGATCGAACGAACATGGTGGTCATAACAAAAATTGGCAAAATAAGAGATAATATGTAGATTCAAAAGGAAAGTAGACTATGAACCAAAAGTCAATGAGATACACCATATGTTATAAGCCTAACCATGAAGCGAAAAATTATTGGAGGGTGACTGGTGTTTGCCTGATGTGTGGTCAAAAGGATCAGAAGATTGCTGATTGTCCCAAATTGAATGATACTCTGACGCATGAGGCACCCAAAGTGATAAGCATTCTCAAGCTAAGGCTCGAGTTTACTCTTTAATCGAGCAGGAGGCTCAGGTAAATAATGATGTGGTGTTAGGTACCATACATATATTTTCTACTTTTGTTCAAGTACTATTTAATTTTGGAGATTCGTTTTCTTTTATTGCTACACAATTTGTTAGGAAGTAAGAGTTTCCATGTAATGCTCTAGAGCATAAAATACATGTTAGTACACCAGGAGATTGCATACTAACATCAAATAAGTATTACAAAGGTAAAATAAAGATAGTGGATAGGGAGCTTCCAGTGGAATTGATCATCCTTGATATACGTGATTATGATATCATTCTAGGGATGGATTGGGTTTATAGAAATCATGCATCTACTTTGTATCGAGAGAAGAAAGTGGTGTTTAGAGTTCCGATCAATTGAATTTTTTCTTTGAGGACAGTAAGGTTCAAAACTGTGTGTATTATATCGGCCCTTCAAGCTCAACACATGTTGAGAAGTGGTTGCACTGGTTTTCTAGCATCAGTGCAAGTTTTGAGCCAAAAAAAAGTTAGTCTGAATCAAATTCCTATTGCGCATGAATTTTCATATATCTTTCCAGAAGATCTCTATAGAATATCACCCGATAGGGAAATAGAATTTTCCATTGAACTACCTCTAGACACAAGTTCAATCTCAAGAGTCCCTTATAGAATGGCTCTAGCAAAACTAAAGAAACTTAAGGAGCGGTTGCAAGAACTTCTAGGTAAGGAGTTTATTAGACCCAGTATTTCACCTTGGGGCACACAGTGTTAACTGTAAAGAAGAAAGATAGTAGCATGTGATTACATATTGATTATCAGGAGCTAAAAAAGGTAACTGTACGAAATAAATATCTGCTACTAAGGATTGACAATTTATTCGACCACTTGCAAGGGGCTCAGGTGTTTTCCAAGATCGATCTATGATCGGGCTATCATCAATTGAAAGATTAAGACTAACGACAATCTAAAGACCGCATTTCATACCCATTATGATCATTACAAATTTCTTGTGTTACCATTTAGGTTAATAAATGCACCTCCATTTTCTATGGACCTCATGAATGGGGTTTTCAAATCTTTTTTAGATCATTTTGTGGTGATATTTATGGATGATATTTTAATAGATTTAGAGAATCAGAAGGAGCATGAGGAATATATACGGTGTGTGCTCAGTGTTTTGGGAAAGGAAAAGCTCAATGCAAAATTTAAGAAGTGTGAAGTCTAATTGGATATTGTGTTTTTCCATGACATGTTATATCAAATGATGGAGTATCGATAGTCCAAATAAAAATTGAAGCAGTTGTGAATTGGAAAAGACCAACACACTCTTATTTTCTCACCTTTGACCTGCTTGACTTAGAAAGGAATCAAATTTGTTTCGTCTGGAGAAAGCGAAATGAATTTCCAATAGTTAAAAAATCGACTAGTATCTGCACCAATTCTCACTATACAAATTGCAAGAGAAGACTTGACTATTTCTAGCAATGCCTCTCACAAAGGTTTAGGATGTGTGCCAATGCAAAATAGAAAAGTGGTAACTTACGGCTCTTGGCAACTAAAACCTTATGAGAAAAATTACCTAACTCACGATTTAGAGCTAATGGTGGTTATTTTCACCTTAAAAGTTTGGAGACATTATCTCTATGGAGTGTATTGTGAAATCCATACCGATCACAAGAGTTTAAAATATATTTTTACTTAAAAAGAGTTGAATATGAGGCAAAGGAGATGGTTGGAGCTACTTAAAGAATATGATATTAGTATTAATTATCATCCAAGAGAAGCAAATATAGTTGCTGACGTACTTAGTTAGAAGAGTAATATAGCTTGTCTTATTATTAGATAAAGGCATATATTAGAAGATTTGGATCTGTTCAGAATTGAGATCCATTGTTAACAATCATCGACCAAACTGAACAACACCTAGGTACAATCTGTTTTGATTGATGAGATTAAGATTATCCAAAAAGATAACTCTGAATTGAAAGTAATTCTGAAAGGAGCTGAGGATGGTAAACAACCATGTTTTGTAATGCATGATGATGGATCCCTTAAGTTTGGAAATTGACTTTATGTTCCAAATAATCTAGAATCGAAAAAGAAGATTTTGAAGGAGGCCCATCATTCTAGATATATAATGCAATCTGGTGGAACAAAAATATATAAAGATTTGAAGGAGATATACTGGTGGAATAATATGAAGAGGGATGTTAGGAAATATGTCTTAAAGTATGAGATATGTCAGCAAGTAAAAGCAGAGATTTAGAGAATAGTAGGATTAACTTAGAATCTCAACATACCAATATGAAAGTGAGAGAAAATTACAATATATTTTGTCAAGGGTTACAATGATTTGCAAGATGTAAAACGTAATATGAGTCCTAGTGGACCATCTGACTAAGTCAACTCACTTCTTGCCATAAATTTTCCTTGCAGAAGGTTGCGAAGTTGCATATTGCTAAAATAGTCAGACTTCATGGTGTACTAGTAGAGATAGTACGTGATAGGGATCTTAGATTTATATCAGAGTAATGGAAAGGTGTGCACAAGGTTTTTCAGAGTAAACTCTATTTTAGCTTATCATGTCATCCACAAATGGATGGTCAATTAGAGGGAACAATTCAAACTCTCGAGGATATGTTAAGATGATGTATTCTTGATTTGAAAGGATTATGGGAGGAGCATTTACCATCCGCAGAGTTTGCATATAACAATAGTTACCAGTCAAGTATTAGGATGGCATCGTATGAGGCTTTATACAAAAGGAAGTGTCATTCGCCTATACATTGGGACAATGTTGTAGAAAGAAAACTTCTTAGACCTAGGTTAGTGCAACAGGTTATGGAGAAAATTTACCTAATAAGAGAGCATATTCAAAATGCACAAAGTTAACAGAAGAGTTATGATGATCATAGAAAGAGAGACCGAGAATGTCAACAAGGTAATCACGTATTTCTAAATGTGTCTCCTAAAAGAGGTGTGGAGAGTTTTCGGATTCAAAAAAAGCTGAGTCTAAGATCTGTGGGATTGTTCGAGATACTTCAATGTATAGATAAAGTCGCTTATATATTTGCTTTACCGTCTTCTTTGGCTAGAGTCCATAACATGTTTTATGTATCTATGTCAAGAAAATTCATCCGAGATTCGGATCAAGTTATAAAACTAGAAACAGTTGGGTTGAAGGTAGACTTAACATATGAGGAGTAACCAGAACGCATTGTAAACCAAAAGTAACAAATGCTTAGGTGACATACTATTCAATATGTGAAGGTTTCATGGGAGAATCATTCAGAAAGAGAAGCAATTTAGGAGCTTGAAGAGAAGATGCATCTAAAGTATCCTCAACTATTTGAAAATCAAGCACGTAAAGTTCCAAGGATAAAACTTATTTTAAGGTAGTGAGGATATAGACAACCATTTCATTAGCAGTAAAGGAATAATAATAATAAGAGAAGATAAAAGTTTATGGCTGAAGATTAATTGAGGTTCTTTCTTTTTCATTGAGTTATAGGGGTTGTCAATGTCAAATAATCTACAAAAGCAATTGTGGATTCAAAAAGGATTTGAAACCCTGTAAATTTCTCCCAAATCACAAGTTTTACACACCAAAAGAAAAATCAAAGAAAAACTAAACTAGAAATAGAGGAGGAAACATTGTGACGGAGGAAGAAGAAAGTATAAGATTATAAAGTGAGCTTTAATTGGTTTTATTTTGTTTTGATTTCATGAAAAAAGAAAGAGTTGTAATAATGATAGATTTTCGGGCCCAACGACCCAACTTCGGTGACGTTTAATGTCTTCAGCAAGCCCTTGGCTAAGGTGGTCGCCTAGCCACCAAACCCAATTTCAGTGTAATGTGTTCAAGAACAAAAAGAAATGGAGATGGAATAGATAAGAGGAAGAAAAAAAAAGGAAAATTGATATTAAATCTCTTGAAGTTGAAAGTTTGTTTTATGTCCAAAATCTTTGAATATATGATTTTCTGGAAAACATAATTAATGAAAAGTTTTACTTTTGCCCCTTAAACTAGAAAAGTTATTGTTAGGCCCAAGTTTTGTTTAAAAAGGATAGAAATAAATTTTCAAAAGAACCCCTTGAATCAAAATTATTAATTTCATTACCAGAACAGTTTATGTATACAATATTTAGTTCATTACCAGAATAGTTTCATTATCAGAATAGTTTATGTATACAATATTCTTTGAGCACAGCTCTTCAAAGTGTGATAAGATCTTTTAAGGTGAGTAGATTTCTTATCTTTAGTTTTTTAAAAATATTTTGGTATAAAAATAGTCTATCATATATATAGACTTATTTTAGTGAAGATAAACTATTGGATTAGACATGTCATTTCTATTTCAATCATGGAAAAATTAATAAAGAATTTGATATTGAGTATTTATTTATCTTTAAAAAGATAAATATTATCCAATGTGCAAACTATGGAAAATATGTTTTGAAGTTATTGTTCATATTTACATTTGTTGAAAAGTTGTACATTTGATAAATATAATTTCATTACTGTAGATACATGAATATTCTATTTTCATGGAAAATATATGAGCAAGTCTACAAAACTGTTAAAGCATATAATATGACTTTTCGTACAAGTGATACTTTAAGCGTAAATAAAAGTGTTTTGAATGTACCAACCAGTGTTAAAGTGGCCTTTTTAGCAAAAGTGAATTGGACTTTAGGCTACCTATGGTATCCCCGTGTTGACCTATAATGATTCGATGTGCATTCCCATACTATTAGGTTATAAATTTCATAGCTTTAGTGTGACAACTGAGGGAGTTTTGCAAACATAATTTTAGATCAATATTTACAGTTTAAAAGTATTTAGTGCTCAATTTTTATAGTTTCTTAAATTTTGTACATATTCTTTTATGACACTGTCACATGCTATAATGAATGTTTCTCTTGTTCAAAAATTATATGTTTCCCTAAATTGTTTACTTTGACAATAGATTATTTATAATTAATATTGACGATTGTCATAAACTTGTCTGGTCCGCTAATGATAAGTTATCTGCTCACTGAGTGTAAACTCACCCTAATATTTTTAATCTTTTTCAGATGAGTGTTAGATAGCATTATCTATGGCATGGAGTTTGGGATATTAGAAAGATCTTCTAGATTATGTTTTGATGCTGAGTTTATAATTCTCCTAGACTTGTTGTTATGCTTATGTAATAAGAGTCTTTGACTCATTAGAGTGAACTTGTTACAATGTAATTTTTTGCTCTGAGGCTTCTATATGTCAATGAATTTTTATTTGTTGAAAGTTTTAAATGTGATATGGAAGTGCACAACAGGCTTAACATGTGCTTTTTACACGTGGTACCGTTGGCATGCATCTCAAAATAAGCTCCGCATTTTGTGGGCGTGACAAATATAACAGAAAAAACTGTAATGCTTATCCTTCAGAGTATGGTCAAATGGACTCATGTTTATCAATCTTTAATGTTCTAATAAATGAAAGTGACACAAAGAATAGATTTTAGATCATATGGATATGCTGCAATTGCTTTCAGAAAATGACAATATTACTTTTCAATAAACTCTCCAATTTCCTTCAAATTTTCCTCATTTAAATGGAGCATCTACATGTAGTGGTATCAATTTTTTAAATTCCGCTTTTAAATTTGTGGCTAGTTGAATTTCAACCTAGGTTGCTCTAATATCATCTCTACGTCACTCCACTAAAACTCCAAAATTGTGACGAGAGATAATTTTATATTCTAATACACTTAAGGTGTGAACATGAGTTAACTTCCTTTTACCTGGAGATTCACCAATATATCCCTGCTCTTATCTGCAATGGCCTTCTAGAAACATCATTCTCCACCGTATCTCTGAATTTCTTGAGCATCATCCCCCGAACACGAACTACAATAAGCCCTATTTTAAGTGCAAGTTTCGAAAACAATTTAGGAATCCATATACGAGCGCACTCATTCTTTTTTTCTTTAATTCTTCAGGTAATTAAAATGCATTTTCCGACCATGAAACTGAAATTTTTGTTGGAAAAGCTATGCCACTGCATGTGGCCCTGCCTGGATCTTGCAAGTATTGTATCTCTGGAAATCCCTTTGGACTAGCTAGTTTCTACCACTGGAAAATTATTGTTTCACTCGGCAAGCATAAACTAAATTTAAGTAAGTTTCCATGAGCTTATATATGTACCTTTCATCAACCAATTTAAGAAAGTTTCTATCTGGTAAGTTGATGTCTGCAAAATCTTTACATGTCTTTTATTAAGACTTCATTGCAGGTTAAGTTCACCATCTTCATTATTTATGTTATGATGATGTTTTCTTTTTCTCATGTGATCTTCAGAGCGTCTAATAGAAATAGAATTATGTGAAAAGAAAGAACTTATATTGTATGAGTAGTTAATTATTTAATTATGAATAGATTATTGATTTAAACTTTATTCAGACCTAAGTTTTCTCTGCTCTTGTTTAAGCTCCCTCATAGACCATGAAAGTTGTACAAGAAGAGAGGAGTCAGTGGGTAGGTGGTGGTGAAAACTAATTTGTTTGAGAGGATATACTGCGGAAAAAAAAAAGAGGGGGAGAGGTGGAAGATGGAAGTCGGCAGCTTTTTTACTTAATGAATACCTCCATCCGATTCAGCCCCCTAACAACATCAAGTAAATCGCTTAATCAACTTGGATTCTTGATGCATCTGTTGATAGTGATGAGTTTTGTGCTTATTTACAGTCTCAATGTCGAAATTCTCTTATTTGGGTTTGCAACATGGATTCTTTTATCTTATTTCGATTGTATTTGCTTTCAGAATAATTTTCTGCAAGCATAGATTGTTGTCCTTCTATTCGTCATTTCGACTGATGAGCTGGTGGATGTGAATTTGGAGGTACAAGCATTAATTGACCACGTTCTTCCCTCTTGGCTACAAAATGTGAAACACATGCAACTCGATGTCGGTATTAATAAATCGCATGAAAGGGGGTCACAAACTTTATGTAATCAACCAAAGTGAAAGTAAGTTTCAGGGGATCCTAAGATTGAAAGAAAAAGACCTATTGACAGACAAGAAGCAATGTGAGTTTTGTTCTTGAAGCTCATGCCACGAAGAAGCAACAAAAGAAAAGGTCTACAAAATGCATATGATAAGGAATGTTCGAACTTTAGGGCATGATCTAAGCTAAAAAATAAGTCTTTCTTGCCAAATTATTTTCACAAGATAATTAGAAAAAAAATCATCTGATATTCTAGTTAAATTAGATCTACTACTACACACACACATACGAAGAAAGCAGGATGTAGTTGGTAGTTATAATAGACATACATTTTTCTCCTGTTTATGTATCCCTTCTTAGACTTTTGCTAGCTCTCTACAACACTTTTTATAAAACCAAAATATAAATCTTGGGTCTGAATAAAAAAGGAGACTGTACGTTAATCTGATGAAACATAGTAGCTAATTATCTTAAGTGAAATTAAAATATTCAAAATTTATCATTTTCTGTTTTCTTAATAGATATTCTTTGTTAAATTTTATTTAGACATAGCCTCCAATATGTGCGTGCATATGCCGTATACCATTTTCAACAATATGAATAAATAAAAAAGACTATTAAAAAAATCTAAGCGCAATTAGAACCCTGAAATATATATTTTTCTTTTTATCTTAAACTCTAAAACTCTAAGCTGCAGGACCACTGCAAGATTTATCCACTAGTAGAAAAACGATCAAACTAGACGGAATTTTCCGTCTA
>BQKN01065561.1:1049256-1090231 GCA_022839385.1 Asparagus kiusianus | reverse complement strand
CGTTGCGGAAATCAGTTTAAAAGGTATGATTTTTCTACCGAGCTTTAGAAATTTTAATTTTATTATTAATTATTGTTGAATTTGGTTAAAAACCCTAATTATGTTGAAAAATAAACGAGTTCAATTATGAAAACCCTAACTTAACTACATGTTAATTCATTTGAACAACACTAGTTATCATTATTGAGTTTTAAACACTTATAAACCCTAACCCATTTAAGTTTCATTCGTGCTATAAGTATGTGTGATTATTTAAGTTTGTGATGTGAAAATATGTGAAATAATTTTTTGTAAAAAATAGAGTGATATATAACACATTATAAATTTTTATAATGTGTTATAATCCAATTTAGGTGAATAAAAAAATAACGTTATCCCTAGACTTCCGTCCAATAATTACATCCAATTATTTGGACTTATAATATATGATATACGACTCAGATTGGGGTAGGAGACGAAGTTTTCTTCCAAAAATGAGCGTTTATTTTATATTATAGGAATAAAAAATTGGTACTGAAATTCGTAATTATTGGATCTGTCCTTCTCGGACGGGTTAGGAATATAGTAGTGCATACATCCAACTTTGTATACTTTGTATATTTTCATTCTTGGAAGTTTTGGCAGCACGTATTCGTTGTTCTCCGTGTACAATAAGCGTATGTTGTTCTGCGTTTCGGGCTATTGCTGATACGCATAATAACATCCGCACAGTGTACAGGGAGAACAGCGGGTAGGTGCTGCCGAAATTTTCAAGAAATGAAAATATACAAAGTATATGAAGTTGGATGTAAGCACTACTATATTCTTAATGGATAGAAGCCTTCCTATGACAGCCGATCAATTAGTGTAATTAGTTTCTACGTACGTTTCAAATATATTTTATGTAAAACTAAATTTATATTGTTAAATGATATATGAACGTATGTTAGATTTGTGTTGTATGTATAAGAGTCATGAATGTTACTAGTAGTTGTATGATTTGTCGTAGTTAATAATTATATATAATTTACAGATGAGGGTAATTCCTGACAAATCATGGATAGATATCCCACGGCTTCATAGATTTCGTGACACGCGATACAATGAGGGATGTGAAGCCTTCATACGTTATGCAGAAATGAATCCGAGAAAATTAGCAAGTGGTGCTATGTATTGTCCTTGTTGCATGTGTAGGAATTTGAAACTGCTGAATAGTAATGATATACGGATCCACCTAATGAAATCAGGTTTTGATGAAAATTATAAATATTGGAACTGGCATGGGGAAGGTATCACTGAAGATGAGGATCCAAATGTGCGTGTCGGTACGTCCGGTGGACAACGAATAGATGACACAGAAACAATGTTGAATGATATTTTTCCTCGACCTAGGGAATTTGAGGGTGATGATAATGTCGAGGATGATATCGGAGATAAAAGTGAAGATGATATCGAAGTTGAAGCTGAAGAAGTAGGAGATGATGGAAGTGCCGAAAATATTGATGATATGCATTCCTCCGCAGAAATAGAACGAATATTGAAGCTACTAGAAGATAGTGAAAAGGACTTATATGAGGGATGTACCGAGTACTCCAGATTTTCATTTATGCTAAAACTCCTACACATTAAGACACTTAGCGGTATGTCAGATAATTATTTTGAAATGCTTCTTGATTTGCTTCGAACTGTAATACCTGGAGGAGTGAATAGCATACCCCAAACAACTTATCAAGCTGAGAAGATTGTCGCTGCTCTGGGTCTAGATTATAATAAGATTGACGCATGTCCGAATGATTGTATTTTGTACCACAAGGCCAATAAAGACCTTCAAGAATGTCCGACATGTGGAGTTTCTAGGTGGAAACAACGTACAAATTCTTCAATAAGGATTACAACGGAGACAGAGATAACACAGAAGAAAATTCCAGCCAAGGTGCTTCGACATTTTCCATTAGCTCCTAGATTGCGAAGATTGTACATGAACAAAGAAACAGCGAAAAATATGAGGTGGCACAAGGAAGATCGAGTAGATGATGGTAAATTGAGACATCCTGCTGATGCGGTAGCTTGGAAGCATGTTGATAAAATTTATCCTCGATTTGCCGAAGATTGCAGAAATGTAAGACTGGGTCTGTCAAGTGACGGATTCAATCCATTTGGGGTAATGAGCTCTGGTTGGTCTACTTGGCCAGTTGTACTAATGCCATATAATTTACCTCCATTGCTTTGTATGAAACAGCCATTTATGATACTTTCATTACTGATACCCGGTAAGCATGCACCTGGAAATGATATTGATGTTTACTTAGAGCCTCTAATTGATGAGCTGAAACAACTATGGTCTGAGGGTATTGTAGCATATGATGCCCATTTAAAAGAATCGTTTAGATTACGTGCTATTCTATTATGGACGATTAATGATTTTCCAGCCTATGCTAATCTGTCTGGGTATTCCACAAAGGGAAAGTGTGCTTGTCCTGTATGTGGTCCTGAATTTGAAGCTCTTCAATTACCACATAGCCGAAAGAGTTGTTATTGGTTTAATCGAAGGTGGTTGCCCTTGAGTCATAAGTACAGGAAGTTATCAGCTATGTTTGATGGCACAGTTGAGAAGAGAATGAAGCCGCGTCAGCTGACAGGTAATGAGATTGTAAAATTACTTGAGGGGTTTCCAAAAGTTGTGTTTGGAAAAAATCGATATTCTAAATTTAGCCCGCTCAGAGTAAGAGATTATTACAAGTCAAAAAGGCCACTGAAGCGTAAGCGAAAGGTCCGAAAAATGCAAGTTGAGGAAGAAGACCAAAAATTACCTAGAGGATGGACTAAATTTAGTATCTTCTTTCAGCTACCTTACTGGCAAAATCTTAAAATCCGCCACAACTTAGATGTCATGCATATTGAGAAAAATATATGTGATAACATAGTATCAACTCTCCTACAAGATGCAAACAAGTCGAAGGATGATCTACGGGCGCGCCAAGATCTGACTGCTTTGAATATCCGAAATGATTTGCAAGCTCAAGATGTTGGACTTAAAAAATTAAAGTTGCCTCCGTCTCGTGTTACACTGTCAAATGAGCAGATGCAACGATTTTGTGAAATTCTCAAATCAGTAAAGTCTCCGGATGGTTACTCTGCTAACATTTCAAATAATGTCCAAGTGCAAGAGCGAAAACTCTTAGGTCTGAAGACCCATGATTATCACGTTCTTCTCCATCAATTGCTTCCTGTTGCAATCCGTAACAATATGGATAAAGAAGCGTCGAAGATTATTATTGAGTATTGTGGGTTTTTCAGAAAATTATGCTCTAAAGTCATAGATGTAGATGAATTTAAAAAACTTGAAGCTGAGGTCCGAGTTACTCTATGCAATATGGAAGTAATATTTCCTCCTTCTTTTTTTACGGTTATGGTCCATCTTACTCAGCATCTTGCAAGAGAGGCTAGAATCGCCGGACCTGTTACTTATCGTTGGATGTATCCGATTGAGAGGTAAATTATATTTTTTTTGCATTCATTACTTGTATATGCGTTTTTGAAATTACCGTGCTAATAATTAGTTATTTTGATTCTAAGATACTTGGGCTCCATGAAACATAATGTTCGCAATCGAGCTCGTCCAGAAGGCTCGATAGCTGAAGGATACGTGGCAAATGAATGCTTTATTTTTGCATCACGTTACATGCGCCAGAAGAAAACCACGGCTCAAGTACCAGATAAGGAGAGAAAGCGTGAAAATTATCCGAGATCTCTCTTAGAACAAATTCATGCATATGTGCTGGAAAACCTTGATATGTTCGCAGACTATCGAAGGTAACAAATAACACCAGAAATATAGATGAGACTATTCATTTTACATAATGTTCGCAATGCAAACTTATATATTATTTATGTAGGCGACATTTGGAGAAGCTAAAGAATGAAACAACCGGTAGGAATGCAGCGCATAATATTCAGAAAAGACATAGGAAAGAATTTTCTGATTGGTTAAGATTTGATGTAAGTATTTAACAATTAATTTATGAACATTCATAATATAACATCCCCTAAATATTCTGATTTTTTTTGTCTTAGGTTGATAAATCACTTCTTGATGGTACTACGTTACCAGATGAAATTATTATACATGCACAACGCCCTTATTATGAAGTGAGACGTTATAATGAGCATTTGGTCAATGGATATAAATTTCGAACGCTAGAGACTGATGATAGGAGGGTAACTCAGAACAGTGGGGTCATGGGCTTGTTTGCTCAAGAATGTTTTTCAAGTACAAGAGATCAGAACCCAATTCTAGCTGACATACTATATTATGGCCAATTAGAGGATATTGTTGAGGTAATTTACGGGTTTGGTAAACCAAAACAATGTACTTACACGATGTTCAAGGTTCGGTGGTGTCCTGCAAAAAAGCAAAAGGATCATTATGGATTTACACTTGTCAATCTCCATCGAGAAGTATATACGGATGAGAAATTCATTTTTGCAGAACAAGCTGATCAGTGCTTCTTCGTGAGAGATCCGAATGTCATATCTGATTGGGTGGTTTTGTACAAGGAGCCAAGATCTGTTGTTCTACCTAATAACAATGAAAAAAATATTGAAGAAAGTGAATATAATTATAGTGAACCAATTGGTTCATCTGATGATGTTTGGCAAGAATTCTCTTACGCACAGAATGTGGCGTTGGATGTAGGTATGTAATATATATGTTACACTGCATTAAACTTTTTTAGCTAATCATAATAAGAACAATGCATTTCATAATAACTTATCTTATGAGCATGTATATTTTTTTTCTTAACTATGTTAATAATTGAATTTACAGATGAGGAGGGTGAGGAGACTCTTTAGCCCCGAGGGTGATCGATCACGTAGTATCACCCCTGGTACTGGTGCTGATGATACACTATCTCCTCCCGATACAGGTATAAAAATTAATTAATACTTTAATATATTTTATCAATTATTAATTATCTAGCTAATAGTGATCATTTGTTGCAGATGCGGGTTACTCATCACCTGGCCCCTCTGATGCAGTACCAGAACCATCCCCTGATGCAGGTATTCAATATTATAATGCTCAATTATAATGGTTAATTATAAACTATATTAATGATTCTCCTTTCTTATGTAGGGGATACTTGGACACCTACATATCCTTCCTATACATTTCACACGGACTTGCGGCCAAAGACACAGGACTATCTTGGTTTACCTTTACCTCCAGCCTCTCATAAGTCTATGGCTGACGCAAGAAAGTACCATACACGTGCTGCGAGAAAATTAGAAGAACTGCGTGAACTGATTGAGGCACGAAAACGGGTTGCACTCGCAGCAAAGGAAAGAGAGATAGCGAATGGTAAATTGTATAAATATTTTTAATTTTCACATTTATATATTATATGATATATTATTATGTTATTATTGTAGGCGCTAAGGCGGATCGCATCGAGAACAGACGTGGCGGGGGTAAGCCTGATTCCAAACAACCGCCAAGAGGAATGAGGGCAATAATTCGGTGGAATAGTTCTAATTTGCCCGTTGGTCCATGGTCGACCCGCTTGAATGCATATATTGGGGTTCTAGTGCGTAGAGCGACCATTATCAACCCTTATTTTCAATTTCGAGAACTACCATGGAGCGCATACGAGGCGATATGGACAGCGCTTATGGTAACTACATATTGCTATTACTTTTTATTTATTAATAATTAGTATTTGATATTAAATTATCCTTCCTAAATGTGTATGTAAATATACAGGACTGCTTCTGCCTTGAGGACTTTGAGGGGGCTTGGAATTATGTGTTCAATGTCAAGGTTGAAACAGTTCTCAAACAATGGAGGCATGAGATCAAACATGAAACATATGACAGGTATGAGGAGGACTGGCAGAGGTTTTTAAACCTCGACCCCCGAGTTGACGAGGTTCATTTCACAGCTCTCCTCATGTATTGGGACAGCGATGCCTCCAAGGTTAGTTTCATAAAAATTACTTTATACTTTTAAGATATTAATTTATTGCATATTTGCTAATTTTTTTCTTTTAAAAAAGAATAAATCCACGAAGGGAGCAGAAAATAGAAGAAAGAAGCTGCATGACCACCACTTGGGCTCACACTCCTATGCCAATCTGGAGGATGTTTATTGTCAGGATACGGTAGATTTCCATCTAAAGTTTTGATGAATTTAATGATTAGTATGATTATGAGTGTGATAATATATATAATATGACAGGGAAAATCATTAATGCCAATACACTTGAGGGCGAAAGCGGCGTATGGCATTTTCCGTGATAGATATAGGGGTGATGAGAAGAATCGAGATAAGATCAAGGCAAATCTCGATTTGGTGGTGAGAGTTATACATATCTTGAGTAGTATTATTAACTCTATTTTGTTAATATTATGAGGAAATGAGAACACAAATAACATTGTCTTTACCATGAAATAATTATATATTTGTACTTTAGGAGGGATTCGAGGCTGCATCCAAGAAGGCTGCAACTGTGTATATGTCGCAGCAGGAGGAACAATCTGAGCCGGACCCTCACATGCTTTCTGCAGAGGACAACATTACTCTCACACAGAATTTGATGGGTCATAATAGGTATGGATGTAGAAAATTTTCATTATTTGAATACTACGTTCCTATTTATATTTTTTTATCATTATTGAATTCGAGATTAAAATTTAATATTTATTTCTCCCTAAACATAGGAGAGGGAGATATCCTCTGCATGGTGTTGGAGCTTCACCCGGCGTAAGCATGAGGTCATCCACAGCATCCTCCTCCACACCATTTACATCCATGGGAGCAGCCCCGCCTCGGTTCCAGGCTATGCCATTTGTCGCACGTATCTCTGCATATTTGCTTGACAAGATTGACCAGGAGCTACATATCCAGGTGACTAATGAGATGACAAAAGTTGCGCTGACGGCGAACTCGATGGATGATCTCCTAGGGTATGTCATGCAATATTTAAGCGGTGCGATTCCTCATGGCGCGTTTGGTGGTGTTATACGGATTATAAGCTCGCTTGGCGATAATTCCGGTGCTGGTCAGAGCAGCACTCAGGTAATGAGATTTTTTTCTTAAAATAATAAATTCATTTATATTTAATATGTATTAAACACCCTTTAATGATTATTCAATTGACCATTCAGAGTGGAGATATTGGAGGGAGCAGCACACGTTCTCGTCACCGGGATAGAGATACTGCAGACGACGACGACCGATGAGGTTCATGAGGTTTTTTGTATATTTTTAATGCAATGAACAGCTTTATCTGTTATAACAATACTTATATGCGTGTTGGATGTATATATTAGACAGTCTTGGTTGATGCATATTTTGAAGTAGATAGTTGGATTTGTTTATTATGCTGGAATTGATTATATTATTGGCTGGATCTGTGCATTATGTTGGATTTGAATATTTTTGGGTTTGAATGGAATTGTCTAAAATCTTGATTATATTTGGATGGTTGGATGTATTCATTGTATGTAATGTATTGGTGTAATTGTACAGGGAAATACAAATTGTAATATATTTTTTTTGCTGGAAAAATAGCAACCTAGACGGAATTCCGTCTATACTGGACCAAACTAGACGGAAATTCCGTCTAGGTTGTGATAATCAAACTAGACGGAAAGCCGTCTAGGTAGACAACCTAGACGGATCTCCGTCTAGGTTGTCTACCTAGACGGATTTCCGTCTAGGTTGTCTACCTAGACGGAAATCTTACTTCCGTCTAGGTTGGTTTCCGTCTAGGTTGCCAATATAGACGGAATTCCGTCTAGTTTGGATCAAAGTAGACGGAAACAGAATAAACCAATCTATCTAGACGGATTTCCGTCTAGAAAATCCAACCTAGACGGATTATAGACCAACCTAGACGGAAATTTCCGTCTAGTTTGGTCGTTTTTCTACTAGTGATCTACACGTTTTCCACCTCAACGGCCTTGTCGCCTTGTGTCAGTATATGAGGAAAATCTGCATAATATGTCTTTTCATGTGTACCAAAAAGTGGTGGAGAAATCACTACTTTTAGCGAATCACTTGATTCATTAATGGGTGAATGTGATCTTTCTTTAAGTATAAATTAGTAATGATTGCAGTTCGTTAGGCATGTTTTGAGTGACATTTAGAATAAAACACAAAACGGTCTCTTTAATCACAGATACTAGATACAAAGTCCAATGCAGCTTGGTGATGTAGCTATAAAGAGCAAACATATGTAGGTGGTCTGAAAATCAAGCCCTAATGTATACAAGCGATTTTCTATAGCTGAAGGAAATCAAACAAGAACCCACAATGTGTTAGGATTGTGTCTTTGATTTTTTGTATAACTTCATAAGAATTAGATAGGATTAGAAATCTATCATGATTAGGAGATTGTATCTTATCATGATTATGAGTTTGAATCCTATTCTAATTAGAAAGTTAGGCTAGAGATAGGGTTTTGATTTTCCTATATATATTCTTCTATTGTTGGAGGAAAAACCAAGCAGAGGAGAGAGAGCCAATATTTTTATAATCTAGGGTTAGCAGAGGGCGTAGCCTAATTAAAGAATATTTGTACGAAAGGCGAGTGTTTCATAGTCTTTATCTGTGCAAAAGATTATATCATTAGGTGAGAGTTTCGTAGTCTTTATTCGTACAAAAGATTACATCATTGGGAGAGGGTTTCACAGTCTTTATCCGTTCAAAAGATTATAAGGGGTGGGTTTTGGAGAGAATATGAGAGTTGATTATGTATGTGAGATTGAGAGATTGAGAGACGAGAGTTGAGTAGTTCCTCTTGTAGTTCTCCATGATACATAGTGGATTTCTCGTATTGTTGCCCGTGGACGTAGGTCGAAGTTGGTCGACCAAACCACGTAAATCTCGATGTTCTTTCCTTTTGATTGTGGTCATTTTATATTTTATTGGTTGTGGTTGGATTATGAGTTGCGTAGATCACAGTAGGCTGGGAGCTAAAATCCCCAACAAGTGGTATCTGAGCAGTGGTGATAAATATGGGAGCGAGTTCGCAAGATAGAAGATGACGTCGTGTAAGATTGAAGATTGGCGTTATAAGAATCAAGATGAAGAAAAAAGGGAGGTGGCTAGCCTATGGTAGAGGACAACTGACAAAGGCACGGCTCGCATAGGCATGGCTAGCGAGGAAATCTGGTGAACAACATCGGAGTAGCAACGAGATGATGGTGGCAATTTTTAGGCTTCTTTATTTTTCTCGCTGGCATTGGAATTGCTGGAGGAGTGAACCTTACGTGTGTGGGGTAGCATGTGATTGGCCACGTGAGACGAGCACATGAAAGAGAAAGTTCGTTAGAATTAAGTGAATGAGAGAGAAATAGGTTGGTCACGCTGGCGCTCAAGATTTGGTGTGGTTTTGTATGACGTTTGGTGTTTAGTTCAACCTAATGGTTGAGATTGATTGGAGTGTAGATGGGCTAATCGATGGTGGATTTTGACAATCGAGGAGTTGATTCCTAGGTTTTTTAGTGCTCTGAACGTGATGGGAGGGTTTGATATTTCATAATTTGCTTAGATTGGTCAGAAAATGCTGATAAGTTCAGATGGTGGTAACGAACAGATCTGATAGCAGTTAGGAAAAATGAGTATGTGATGGATGAGACTGGTGTAGAGAATCAAACATGATTCTAGAAGTAGAGTTGTCAGCATATAGTTATTCACAGTCATTGCGGGAGCAAGAGTTAGTTAGTATGTAGACTCCAGGAAGATAGTGCCAGATTAGGTGGAGTTTACAAGCGGGTACGACTGAGTGATACACAGGAAGATGGAGATGGTGGTATTGGACTTGAAGACGATGAGCAATTATATTCGGTCCAAGCCAAGTGATGGAGGAGATGTAGGCATCTGGCTCGTAGTGTGGAGTAGAAAAGGTATACCAATAGAGTTTGAGACGAGCGATGTAGGCGGAGCACATGGACAACAAGCGGGGGGAGACTATTGTCACGCTTAAGTTGGGAGGAGAAGCATGGTTGATTTGATTCTAATGTTAGATGTGGCGAAGATCTCTTGGTGTTCACAAGAGAGGTGGAGGAGCCATGATGAAGCAAATGATAGCGAGGGTCACGGGATGTCCTAGTTGGAGTGCAGGTACTTCAATTTAAAGTGTAAAAGAATAGAAGATGCTAGCAGGAGAGGCAAAGTTTCAAGACGATGATAATATATTTTCAAGGGAGTTTGGGAATTAAATCCAATGTGGAGATTGTTAGGATTGTGTTATTGATTCTTTGTATAACTTCATGATAATTAGCTAGGGTTAGAGATCTATCATGATTAGGAGATTGGATCTTATCATGATTAGGAGTTTGAATCCTATTCTAATTAGGAAGTTAGGCTATAGATACGGTTTTGATTTCTTCATATATATTCTTCTATTATTAGAGGAAAACTAAGCAGAGGAGAGAGAGTCAATATTTCTTATAATCTAGGGTTAGCAGAGGGCGTAGCCTAATTCAAAAATATTATGCGAGAGGCGAGGTTTTCATAGTTTTTATCCATGCAAAAGATTACATCATTAGGCAAGGTTTCGTAGTCTTTATCCGTGCAAAAGATTACACCATTGGGAGAGGGTTTCACAATATTTGTCCGTTCAAAAGATTATGAAGAGTAGGTTTTGGAGGGAATATGAGAATTGATTATGTGTGTGAGGTTGAGAAATTGAGAGATGTGAGTTGAGTGGTTCCTCTTGTAGTTCTCGCTGATACATAGTTGATTTCTCGTATTATTACCTGTGGACGTAGGTTGAAGTTGGTCGACTGAACCATGTAAATCTCGATGTCCTTTCTTCTTGATTGTGGTCGTTTTATATCTTATTGATTGTAGTTAGCTTTCGAGTTGCACAAATCACAGTAGGCAAGGAGACTGAATTCCCAACACAATGCTCAGGTCAGGTATAGTTAAAAATCTAAGAGTATTTCCTCTTAGAATAGAAAACGATGATCCGCACTTAAGAGAAACTATTAGAAAGTGAGATAGAAGAAAGCACTGATGATTTTCATAACAAAGAAAATGGAATCTATTCGAAGGAAGAGAGGAAATACGAAGTCACTTAATAAACTCTGGGTTTTATGAGGAATATAAATACTGGTCATATCATGGGGAAGTTTTATTGAAGATGAAGTATATTAAATTTTTCTGTGGTGAGTTTTCATTTGTATATTTTTCTTTAAGTTTTTACATCCTTCAAACTTCTTAACAGACGCATAATAAATAAAATTGTTAGGATTGAGAGAGTTTTGATTGTACAAACTCCATATCTTCTATACTCAATGTGTGATAATAACGAACATTAAATAGAAAATGACCTAGAAATCTACACATAGAAAAAGACTTAGAAATACACATCACATGTTCATGTTTTATTCCCCAATTATCAAATTGAAGGAAATAAAAAATCAAAATTAGTGGATGATATAAATTTTGAATGTTGTCTTTTCTAGGTTATAATAATTAAAATCCCTATAATTTTAATAGTATTAATTTTTTAAAACATTTCATTTATATCAACATTCATTTATATGCTTGATTTTTTTTTCACTGGTGGATGGGATCATGCATGCATCACGTGCATTAGGAGTATTAGCATTATGTATTAGACAATATTATTATTTGTAGGAGAGACATGATATGTATGAAATAAAATATGTATTAGATGTTTTTATATTGTGACATGGGATGCTTATTTTGATTATAAGTTGCTTTGTGGATGGTTTATTCCTTTATGTTTGATCTTGGAATGTAATGCATACTGGTTGGATTTGCTATTGGAATGGAATGAGTAATGTGGTATATGATTTATGTATCGTATTGCATATTAATTACTATTAGATTTGAATTTGGATTTGCATATTAGTTAGATGTGGTATATTATTGGATGATATTATTATTAATGTGTTGAATTTGGATTGCTAATGAGTAATGTATTTGGTGATATTTGTAAACAGGGGGAAATAAACATTTTATAAATATATATATATTTAAAATTTTATAAACATCCCAAATGAAAGTACCATTTGGGATACATCTTAGCCAAAATCCTGTTTGGATGTAATAAAACATCCTAGACAAAAAATTTATCTAGGAAGTATCCTAGATAGATATTCCATCTAAAAATATCCTAGATAGTTGTTTTTTCTATCTAGGTTATTATTCCATCTAGGATAGATTTTCTAGACAGAATTCCATCTAAAATGCAGCATCCTAGATGGACACTTACTAGACTAACATCTACATGGAATTTTGGTTAGGATGATCAACTTAGATGGAAATCAGACTATTCTAGACGAAATTTTGCGTCTAGGATATGATATTTTTTACTAGTGATATATAATATAACAATGAATACGGTATCCCTTAAAATTTCCTCATAATGTTCCAAACATTACAGTTAAGATGAAAAGAAATTATTTGAATTTAAACTCTAAAATTAGGTGATTTGAGCTGGAACTTTTTTTCTTATAAAGGAAATACAAAATAGGGTGTGGACTTATTTCAAATTAGATAGTTTAATCATCAATTCCTCCATTATAATATATTTTTATAATATTCTAAAGTTCAAAAAAAAAAAAAAAGAACTACTTTACAAAACTAAAGAACTATTTTACAAAACTAGCATGTGGATTTTTTATTTCAATATTTTGAATTCAGAATTAGGGAGAGATACGAAGCAACTTTTTGACATGTATAGCTAGTAATAAACTACAGACCTCTTTATATATAAAAAAAAGATTTAAAATATTTCTTTTTAAGAAAGTCTAGTGGTAGTCGCTATGAGCAACTATTGTTAGAGATTCGCTCAGTATTTGGGCCAAGTGTTCCTCTGCATGATCTACAATTGTTATCCATATACAATCAACTATAGCTATTAGTTGCTCACATGAAGGGAAAGAAAGTCAATTTTATTGTCATGCCCCTATATTTTCTGAAACTTGCACAATCAAGTATTTGAAAATTGCTTGCATAATTAGACTACAATTAACTCTCAAAATAACCCAACCAATGATCTCTCACTCCCTCACAATAATTTCCCTCTCAAAGTGTTCAAAAGAACCTAAATTCTCTGTTCAAACTCTTTCTCTCTTATTCCTAGAAACGTGTGTTTCTATTTATAATAAACATAATCCAAAACAGGATGAGAATCTAAAAATAAGTTTGCCACACTCGGGTGTGGTACGCACCTCACCCCTGACAATAGGGCAGATTCTGCCACACTTGAGTGTGGCACACACCACACCCCTGACAACATGACAGATTCTGTCACATCTAGGTGTGGCACGCGCCATATTCAAACTGCTAAATTTTTATATTTTTAACACTTTGAACAATTCGATGTCGTTTTTTACAATTCTCTAACTCGGCGAAGTGTTCCCAAAACCGAGCAGGCCCCAAAATGAGCACCAATATGTCGTCTCTCCAAATCCGACTTTACCAATATGGTTGCCTATGTACCTCTTCTCTCAAGGGATCAAGCCGCCCGTAGTTCATCCAAATGGTCGCGAACGACCTCAATAATTACGAATTTGCAATAAGTTTCTATAATGATCAAACTTATTGTTCGGAACCACCTTTGTAAGCATATCCGTTAGATTAGCTTTTGTGTGGACCTTCACGAGCTCCACATTCCCATCTTCAAGAACATCCCGAACGAAGTGATAGCGAACGTCGATATGCTTCATCATCGTATGGAAAACCTTATTCTTCGCCAAATAGATAGCACTCATGCTGTTATAATAAATGGTGACGGATCACTGCGACACACCAAGATCCTCCAAAAGTCCTCGAAGCCAAATCGCCTCCTTAATAGACTTCATAATCGTCATATACTCTACCTACATCATCGACAAAGTCACCGTAGACTACAAGGTGCATCTCCAACACACCGGCGTATGGGTCAAAGTGAACACATACCCCGTCGTTGACCGGTGTTTATCCAAATCTCTAGCGTAGTCTGAATCAACGTAACCAATACATAGCTACCCACCGCTAGTGTCCTACTCAAATACCAATTCAATGTTGAGAGTACCTCGAATGTATCTCAAAATCTATCTCACGGCCTCTAAAACAACTAAAGCTACCTGGCCAATTTCGATGCTTCTCTTCAGGTAATATAAATTCCTACCGTGGACTCTCTTCGCCACTACCCAAGACCCCTTAGTAACTTTTGCTACAACGCTCTCACAAGTCACCTTGAATTACTTTGCCTCTAAAGCTCCAACGAAAATAAGATTCTTCTTTAACTAAGAAACAAATCTCACTTCATTCAGCTCTCGAACAACTCCATCGTGCATCCGTATCTTGACGGTACCTATCCTACAAATGCCACATGATTATTCATTTTTCACGACTACCATGCCCCTATCGAGCTTCTTGAAAGATGCAAACCAATCTCGTCGAGGAGTCACATGATAAGTAACACCAGAATCCAACATCCAATCCGATGCATCCACATGGTTAACCTCTAGAGTAATCAATAGAGAAAATCATAAATCGTCAGAATCATTACAACTCTTAGCAACATTCACCTCATTGGCCTTCGGACCCTTCTTCTTACTATTCTCCTTCTTTGCAGAAAGCACACTGGTTCTTCGCTACTTGGTAGTGGACCATTGACTTTGACCTACTTCGATTACCACCTCTTGGATAGGAACTCCTTCCTCTCGTCGACAAGGCCTTTCCTAAAGTGCTAGCTCTTGAAGTCTCTTTGTCCTTCCTTCTCAGATCATAATTCGTTAACGTATTAGTCATTTCACTATAGGTGATGAAAGATCTACCATTCAACACAATGAGCACGAAGGTATCATACTCCTCAACGAGAAAGAAACCTAACAAAATAATCGCCTTGTACTCATCCGATATCTTCTCGTTCATGTTTGCCATGTCTGATAATAACTTTGTGTAGTTGTTCACATGAGCCGCAAGTAAGGTACCCCTAGACATCTAGAGTCTGAACAATCTTCGTAGCATGTGTAAATGGTTCTCGACACTCTTTGTAAGATATTTGTTGTTGAGAATCTCACATATCTTCATCGCAGACGTCACGTCAATCACATCATATTTCAGCTATTGTTCCAAACAAGACCTAATCATCCCATAAGCATTTCGATTCATATTGTCTTATATAGCCTCATTATATTTCGATGACCTCTCATGGACCATGATGGTCTCTTCTAAATTTTGAGTATTCAGAGCATCTTGTACGTCGCTCATCCACAAACCAAAATTGATTTTACCGTCATACTTCACAACAATAATCTTTGTATTTTGAAGTGCAACTTGAACTATACTCGTCATCGTCATGCTACTTTCACCAACTTTTTCTCCCATTGCAAACTAACTCTAATTGTAAAGAAAGACTCGAACTTTGATAGAATTGAGATATTACTCAACTAAACCCTTAGATAGGATTCCAACACAATCTCCTAACCACACGAGAAAAAGGAGATCTCTAACGGCAACTCCACAACGCTATCTCCACTGAAGACTAGATCTCTAATATCCAAGCTTCCAACAACGGATCTTCTTCCACCCAATGCAAAAACCTACATCTAAAAATCTGAGCTCTGATACCACTTTTCGCGTGTCGTGCTGAAGCGTGCTCTCGAACCAAACAAGTCGACGAGCGATGAGAGAAGAACCAAACAAAACATTAGTGTAATTCACAAAATAACGGCCAAAATCACTCACAAACATAGAGATTTATATGGTTCGACAATTACCTACGTCCACGGGGAGAGTATGGGGAGATTTTACTATATGGAGGAGAGACTACTGGTTACAACCTCTCAAACAATCCTCAAAATAACTCAACCAGTGATCTCTCACTCCCTCACAATAATCTCCCTCTCGAAGTGCTCAAAAGAACCTAAATTCTCTATTCAAACTCTTTGCCTTCCTAGAACGTGTATTTCTATTTATAACAAACACAATCCAAAACAGGGTAGGAATCTGAAAATGAGTCTGTCACACCCGAATGTGGCACGTACCACACCCCTGACAACAGGGTAGATTCTACCACATCTGGGTATGACATGCACTACACCCCTGACAACAGGGCAGATTCTGCCATACCTAGGTGTGTCACGCACCGCACCCAGGCTGCTAAATTTTTATATTTTTCAACACTTTGAATAATTCAACGTTGTTTTTTACAATTTCCATTTTAGTACCCTAAGTTTACAAGATTTTCTTTATAATATCCCTATGATTTTTTTTCTAACAATTTGATACCCCTAAAGATTATACCTTTTTAAACTTTGGTATATCCCAAAATTTACTTTTTTTTAAACTTCGATACCTCAAAACTTTGTTTGTGGCACTTTGATAACCCTAAAATGTGTACACTTTTGGATATCAAAGTCCAAAAAAGTGTATACTTTTGGGTATCAATGTGCCAGAAAAAATTTTAGGGTATCAAAGTGTCAACTAAACCCAAACTTTAGGGTATTAGTACATAAACCTTAATTAATATTATTATATAATTTTTAACTTTAAATGGGCAAACTTTACTTAACCGCCAAAATGTTTATGGTGTTGTACATAACTACCCTTAACTTTGTGTATCTCGCACCAACTCTCCTAAACTTTGGCGTTCTCACAAAAACCCTTGAACTTCAAACTTTTCTCACCAAATCCCTTCATGTAATTTGCAAAATAAATAAAATTTTCAAAATTTATCATTTGTCATTTACCATCAATATTATCCCTTAATTAAATTTTAGATTTTTCCCTTAAGGAATTTTAGTTACTTGCAAATTACATATAAGAGGCCTGGTGAGAAAAGTTCAAAGTTCAGAAAAGTTTTATGATACACCATAAAGTTTAAAGGGCTTATGTGAGATAAACAAAGTTCAAAGGAGTAATATGCAACGCCCCAAAGTAGAGGGGTTTATATGAAATTAGCCCTTTTTAAATGTTGCCTGCAATCTTTTATCAAGCATAATGGCATGAGGACAAATTTGATTTTTTTTTTCGCCCAATTAATTTGGTTCTTATAGATAGCCAGCATCGATGTATATTTGCAAGAATTGTAGAAAAAGAACAAGGATAAGTGGCCCAATAACGGGGTGAGTGCTTAACGGCGATCGCTTATAGTGACCGCGCTAGACTTCCTCCTCCTTTTTTCCACATTTTCCCTTTTGTGCAAGGATGGATCTCAACTATTCATTTGCTTTTCTCTTTCCTTTTATGCAGTTCACTTTATTCTTTAAGTTTTTGCCACTCACAAAATAGCATATCCTGCTTTTATTAATTTGTGATGTTTTCTTCTTGACTTTCCTATCCATTTATGACATATTATCTTAATTCCATAGTTAAGGTACATTGACAAAACAATAACAAATAATTTACTGATCAATAAATATAAGATTTTCATGCCTAACCAACAATCTACCATCTACATAAAACAGAAATATGGGTAAATTTCATTAAACTCCTAATAAGTTTGAGTGTTTCGAACTAAAACACAAATATTTTTCAAACTCTCACTAACCATTAATTTTTACAAGAATCCCCAAAATTAACATTGTTAGTTCATGTGGTCAAATGAAAGGGATACTCTTGATAATTTTTTTGCAAAAAAATTAATAATAAGCTTTCAACTTTATCATTTAATCGCAAATGACTTTTACGTTTTGTCATTAACCCTCAATAACTTTTTGCAATAAAAACTCACATTAACGTTTGGTTTAAAATTTTAATTTTTTAGGATTTGTTTGTAATTTTGTTATGTTAAAGTGGAATGTTTGTAATTCTTTTATTTTTCAGGGAGTTGTTTTTATTTTTTTGAATCTTTTGGCAACTTGTTTGCAATTTTCATATTTTTAGGGTTTTTATAATTATTTATTTTTCATGGGTATTTTTATAATTTCCATGCTAAATAGGTTTACTTGTAGCTTTTGGACTTGGGGCTGTTGATAATCTTGGAACTTTTATGGTTTATTTGTTGTTTTTAGCTTTTGAGGGGTTTTTTTTGCAAATTTCAATTTTTCAAGGGGTTATTTATAAATTTATGTAGGGGGTCCAGTGAGAAAAGTTCAAAGTCTTTGAGGCATTTGTAAGACATCCCAAACTTTAGAGGGGTTAAATCAGATAAACAAAGTTCAGAAACTTATATGCCACACTTCTCAGAGTTCAAGGGGTTAGGATGAAGATCATTAGGTTTCCACATATCATTAGGTTTCCACATATCATCTTCTAATAGAATAGAGGGACACATGACTATTTTTTTTGTAACATGGCACATGTCCGTTTTTTGTCTCTTTAGTAGGATCACCAATTTCTCACTATATGTAAAGGAGAGATACTCCATACTCCATCTAGCATTGCATTAAATGGAAATTTGCCTCCAGCTTTCTTGACTTAGCTTTAGATCCTCCTTCCTATTACTAAAGTTTTCTCTCTTCCACCCTTTCTCCTCTCTTCTTTTGTTGCTCAACCTTTCACTCTCATCTTCACATCTGCCCTCTTTATTCTTTCACACAAGCCTCCCTCCTCCACAACTGTTCTCCTCCTCGTCCTATACTTTCACCTTTATAGCTTTTTACCCTCATCTTTTCACCTCCTCTGTCACCTTCATCCTACTTATTTCCTCTTGCTCTTTCACTTTGAACTCTGCTTTGTTTTCTCCTTCTTTCCTTCTCCCTCCTACTAGGTTACCTCCCACCTTCTCTTCTCTTCTTTTCCTTCACCTCTGTCCTACTTTCTCCCTTCTTTGTCCACTCATTGTCTTGTCATTCTCCTCTCATCGTTCCTTAATCATCATATTCTCTTATGGTCATTACCCACTTTCAAAGCTGCTCTTTATTAAAGTCATTTTTGAAGTTAATAAACAGTTAATAAGTAATAGCTAAAAAATAACAGCTAAAGTTAACAATAACAACTACATCCCAAGTGTGCAAAAACTCAAAATATCTCACCTCTTTTTTGCTGATGATTTGCTACTATTCTCTAAAGGAGAATTCTACTCAGTGTCCAAGCTCTATCAATGTTTCAAGGAGTTCAGTGCCATTTCTGGTTTGGAGGCAAATGTAGAGAAGAGTTCTATCTATTATGGTGGTGTTGATGATAATACCATAAATTCCATTCACAATCTGCTGAGATTCTCTTCTGGTACATTGCCTTTCAGGTATCTAGGGGTCCCCATGACATCTAAAAGATTATCTTTCATCGAATGCAATCCATTATTTACAAGGATAATTGGTCAGTTTCAGAATTGGTTAAAACATAGAAAACTTTCCTATGCTGGTAGGTTGTAGATCATCAAAAGTGTTATCCTTGGAATTCAAATATTTTGGACTTCAAACTATATTTTGCCTGTTAGAGTACTGAAAAAAATAGATGAGCTTTGTAGAAAGTTCCTGTAGGGTAATTCTGATCAATCTTTTAAAACTTCTGTTGTCTCGTGGGAGAGGGTGTGCATGAGTAAGGATCAAGGGGGTCTGGGGATTTTTTCTGCCCTCAATTGGAATGTTGCTCAGCCATCAAGTGTATCTGGCACATTTATACCAACAGGGAATTCCTATGGATTAAATGGATTCATGAAAATTATTTAAAACATTTAGATATTTGGCAAGTGGTTGCAAAGCCTGGTGACTCCTGGATATGTAAACAGTTGATTAGAACAAGGGATACAGCAATAGCTTTGTGTGGTGGTGAGAACAATCTGAAGCTGTTGATCAGTTCCTGCTGCAAAAATTCAAAACTCAGAATCTCTGCCATATACTATGCTCTCTTACATTCAGCTAATGAAGTGCAATGGACCAAAGTTGTTTGGGGAAGATTAAATATCCCTAAAATCTCATTCATAAGCTGGTTAGTCTTTCAAGACAGACTTCTAACAAAGGACAAGTTATATAGAAGAGGAATCATAAATTCTAATCTGTGTAGCCTATGCGATGGTGCTTGCAGTGAATCCAGGAATCACTTGTTCTTTGAGTGTGCTTTCTCTTGTGAAGTATGGAATAGTATCATGGATTGGATGGATTTTTATTGGCATGTCTGTCATTGGCGTCATGTTTTAGAGTGGTTCACTGTCAGACAGCGTGGGAAGGGGCTTAAGCAGCTACTCAAGAACATGGCACTGGCAGCAACTATTTATTACATTTGGAGGGAACGCAATGTTAGAATCTTCCAACAAAAATACAGGAGCACAACACAGCTGATTAGAGAAATCAAGACTGATATTTGGATCACCATACTCAACAATCCATTAGCTAGATAAATCAGAAATATGACTTCTTTTGTGTGGTTACATTTTGATTTAGAGATGTTCTGTTGAATGATTGTGTACTCTCAGATTCTATCTGAGCATTTGATGTCCTATATCTTTCATTTTTGGTTATGAATAAAATTTTTCATTGACCAAAAAAAACAACTACAACCTAATAGAATCAACCTAACAAAATAGCTACATCCTAACAAAATCAACTAAAAGTTAAAAAAAAGTTTAAAATTAACAAAAGACAACATGAATAATGGAAAATATTGAAGTTAAAAATCAACAACTAAATATAACAAATAAATGTTTTTTTATTATTAGTTATGCTAATTTTAACTTTTTTCTTAACTATAGTATTTTTTGTTAACTTTGTTTGTTTTTCTTAATTGTAAATAGTTTTTAGTAATTTTAATTATCAATTATTAACTTTTATTTCATTTTTATCAACTTGAAAATTTTAAACTTTTAAACTTTTTTCGACTTAGAATGGAGATGGATGAGAAGAGGATTGTAAAGATGGAGGAGACGAAGAAGGATGGAGTAGGAGGTAGATTAGTATTGCTAGAGATTATGATATGATGCTTATATAAGCAGTGTATATGAGCAACTTATACAAGCTGCTAAAAATAGTTGTTTGGTAATTTCATGCCATATATTGTTGCGCGCAGCGGAAATTTCGTCTCCGCTCACATATATTATTCCCTGAATCAACTAAGGTGTTTGGTAAAACTTTGCTTAAGATCATTACAAGTGAAAATTATGAAAATATATATAACTTTAGCAACTAAAAAAGACAAGATAGGTTTAGAATAGAAAAGACAATAGTCAAAAGCTAAAGTTATAAATAGTACAAAAACTACAAGTAGAAATTGTTTCTAAAAGTAGCTCCATAAAATTAAGTACTTTCAATAAGTATAAAAAAAGTTCTTATCTAATAACATTATTGAATGTTTCTTGAAAAAAATAAATAATAGTATGAAAAAGCAACAACCTATAGACAAACAGAGAACGGAGAGAAAAGGAGGATACCTAAGGCAGCATAAAGGTGGATGGAAGGAAAGACAAGAGAGGAGGTAGGAGGGCAGAAGTGAAGAGAAACAAGAAGGTGAGAGAGTAATGAGGAGTATGGAGACAGGAGGTTGTAGATGAGAATATTTTAAAAAGAAATGATGGTCATAATGGATAGAGAGAACATTGTAAGACACTAAAATAAATAAAGAAATCATAGTCAACGGATTTTTTTCATCTATGATTTAAGGCAATTTTCCCTTGAATTAATTCAAGTTGATGTTAGTATGTTGTGACTGTGAGAAGCTCCGAAGGCTTCGAGACTAGAGCGTGATGATGCTTATGTGGACAAACTTCATCAAGCGACTATAAGAGCCTATATGGACTTGAATATCTCTGCATGACTTTTTGTGTAGATACCACTAGCTTATTGTCAGGCGCTTGGTCGAGCACACTATGCTTGGACAGTCTCCATCAGGCGACTTGAGTGCATGTCTAGACTTTTAATTTTACAGAGTAGTTCATCAGACCTTTAGAATGGCTAACGCCAAAACTTGCACAACTCAGGTGTTTGACTCCTGCCTGTTTGGTATTGTTATCGCGTTTTCGTGCATATATCCTGACTAGTGGACTTCTTAGAGTATCTCTACAAAGTTCCAAAGAGGAAATATATAGTGATGAAAAATTATAAAACTAAGTATATACTATATACTTAACTTATAGATTGAATCTAGACACCTCTATTAAAAGCAAAGTCATATATATCTTGTATTACTCACCTTTCAAGATGGGAGAGAAGAAATTAACAAAGCACGACTTGTTCCATAAAAGACTCAATAATTTTCTCTTGTGATATCTCGTTCTTAACAATAATCAATAACCAACAATAAATCTAGTAGACAATAAGTTTTGCAGAGGTGAAAACAACATTGTAAATAAAGCCACAAGATTGACTTGAAGAAAAGAAAAAGCTTTCCGGTGACAACGAGATAAGAAAGCTTCATGAATGATGTCGAGAAAAGAAATTCTATGAGCAAGATCGAGAAAAAAGAAGGTTTACTAGCGACATTAAGAGAAGGATTGAATCTTCACGAGCAAAAATGCTAAAAAAGAGCTTCAAGAGTGCCGTTAAGAAGAAGGGACTTCATGGGCAAGATAAAAGATTGTGTTATCTAATGCTACAAAAGTTGACCTAGTACCCAAAAAATGAAGATCAAAGAAGGCTGAGGAGGCATCGAAAGCCATCAAATATAAAAATATTGGAGACCAGGAGATGACACTGAACAAGAAGTATTGGTTGAGAAGTTGATGTGATGACGTGTGTCCAAGGAAAAGCACGGGTATGGTGCTTGCAGCAGACCTCCCTCAATGGATTAAAGACGAAGGTCCTCAAAATCAAGAACATTACTTGATACCATGTAGAAATAAATAAAAAAAAGAAATATTTTTGTATTCTAAATGATTATGGATAAAAAAAAGTAATACCTTATATGTGTAGAGTACTTAAGAAAAAAGAGTAATACCTTATATAGGTAGAGTAAATTTACAATTTTATTAGATTAAAAAATACCATGCATGCAATCAAAAGAGGGAAGAAAACATTGACGGGAAAAAAAAAACAGATTGTGAAATCCATATCTAGTTTCGTTGCTCAGCAATAACAAGTCTATGTTGAACATTTACAATTGATATGGACAAGAGCAAATTACGCAAACTTTCGTAATAAACAGATACTTAAATAGGTTAATAACACCAACATCCCTCTATACTTTTGAAATAAGATTGGCCCAGATGATAAGAAGATCCTAGAGGAAAAAGAAAGTGTTGACATCTTTCAACATCACAAACCAATCAACTATAATAATGTGTGAAAATATCTGTTCTATTAGCGATGAATGTATTAAATGACCAAAGTCGAAAAATCATAAAATAAAAAAAGAAGCCTGTGTAATTAGTCCTCATGGAATCTTAAAAAAATCTACGATGTACTAGCTACTCTGATATTTTCCTCTCAAGAATGAGTGGATCACTAGTTTCTATCTTTCGCCTTGCTCCGTTTACCAACTTAAATTTAACCTCAAACTTCAGCTGTTTATAATTACTAGCTGCAAATTTTTTCTAATGGAGGGCTTCTAACATACTGCTTGGCAAGCAACTTACACTAGCTTATTCACTTACATTATTGGGAAATATAGTTAAATTAGTTAAATTACTGGAAATGCTTTAAGAAGACAATACTGTAAATCATAATTAGAGTATGCATCCTCTTGAGTTTCCTATTCTATATGTTAGGTTGAGAGTTAGATACCTGGAGCTGATGCCATATTACATAAATGTACTGAGCAAATTAAGAAGAAAATCATATAAATGCATTATCCTAATGCTGGAGTTTGAGTACTAATTATTGTTGGAAATTATAGTATAAGATCCTTGATCAAGAATATCCCTATAGTGTGCATAGTCTCCAGTAATTTAAACCCACAAAAATGCTTGCTAAGAGTAAGCAGAAATTATTTGTACTAGAGTTTTTTTTCCTCTCTCTCTCTCTCTCTCTCTCTCTCTCTCTCTCTCTCTCTCAGAATGCACAACCTTAAAAAAAAGAATAAAACATATGGCCAAGTCAGCATAAGCTTCATCAGCACTTACTAACAAACATAACAGTATACCAAATAAGCTTCAGCATATATTCATATTTGCTTTCTAAGAACCTAAGCAACTAATCCTCATTTTACTATAAATAAATATCTGCACTTATCGTTCAAGTAAGAAAATAAGTTAATAAACAAAGAAAGATAGAGATTAATAAACAGAAGAAGGAAGGGTGTATTACACGAAGGTTAATAAACAAAGTTTGAAGTCCAATTGGCCTGCGCTTAATCAGCCACCGTGACTATTCCTATCTTACCTTAATCTGTGTCATACAATCATCTTTTTAGATCGAATAATGTTCCAGCTCAGTCCAGGAACTCTAATCCAAGTTTTGCAACAGTACCATGCAAAAGCTTTGATTTATTACTCCCACAAGCTACGACTACTGTTACATTAGTATTTGGTATATATAACTAGATTTATTTATGAAATTATTTCCACGAAGTCCATAAAATCTAAGATGGCTTTGGTGATTGCCGATGTAGAGTACTGATTGCATGAAATCAAGGGGAAAAAATTTGCATGTTTAATCGATAGAACCGCTCAGATTATTCACTAAAATTAGCTTGCCTTAATTCATTTGTGTCCCCATTTTCAAGTGCAAAGGTCTCAGCTTTCTCAAACAACTCTACCTCAAACCACCTCTAATTCATTCTAAAGCATCAACAAACAAGACTTATTTCATTAATTACTAAAGTACTAACCATTCGGAGAAAAAAAAACCCAGATAAAGAATCAGGTAATCGAGTAGAAACAAAAGACAGTTTACTTTCAAAACTTACCAATTTGGCTCGGAATCAAGATGAAAGAGGAGAGAAGTTCGTCTACCTGGAGCTGCTGCAGAATTCAGAGAGCCTGCCTCGATTGGAGAAGATGATGAGGGCAACCTCGGCATCGCAGAGCACTGAGAGCTCGTAGGCTTTCTTCAGCAGCCCATTCCTCCTCTTAGCGAATGTCACTTGCCTGTTGATCTTGTTCTCTATCCTCTTCAGCTCAACTCTTCCCCTACCCATTATTTTTCTTCTCTCCCTCTCTCTCCCTCTCTCTCCCTCTCCCTCTCTCTATAATTATATACTCTCTTCTCCTCTTCCTTCTTTTTCTTTTTCCCCTTTGGTGTTGTGTTACTTAAAGGGGAAGCTTGGGGGTCTTCTCCTTTCGTTTTATTTTATTTTAATTTTTACACCCTTTTTTAAAGGAATGTAATCCTTTTTTTCCCCCTTGGGGTGGGGTGGGGGTAGGGAATGTTATTTTCTGCTTCTTGAAATGGAAATGAATAGGAAAGAAAGGGAGAGGGGGAAGAGGGTAGAACGTGAGAGGCAACGACAGGGGAAAGGAGGGACAGATGCGCTGACCCATGTGTCTTCTTTAAAAGTTTTAAAAGCAAGTTTGTGCTGGGGCCCTTCACAATCTTAATATTTGCTTCTATGTCCAATTGGCAAAGAATATAGACACTTTTCACTAGGATAAATTACCATATTGGTCCGTTTAGTAGGACTATGTTTACAATTTGGTACTTACATCATGGTTGTGATGTCAATATCTTACGGCAATTTGGTATTATTTATATAAGCAAGATAACCATACAATTGTTGTTGTTGTTGTTTTTTCTTTTTCTTTTGTATAGAAGGAATAACGAGGTTCATATTTATTTCCATATTAATATCATAGTGTCATCAGTGAAAGAAAGAAAATATCATATTATAAGTAGAGCTTTGCTACAGGGACCCAAAATATGGGACTAATAGAGGGGACAAGTGAGATGTCTCCCTCCTATTGGTGGCCAACTCATTATCTAATAGGAGGGAAACACCTCACTTGTCCCCTCTATTGGTCTCATATTTTGGGTCCTTGAAGAATTTTTCTTATAAGTAGGGTCCTAAAGAAAAAGCTAATTTGATAATTTAGCTTCTTTCATTATCACATTTTTAATATAACAATCCAAAAGCACGTGAATTGTTTTTTTTTTGGTCAATGAAAATTTTATTCATATCCCAAATGAGAAATATGTACACATCAAGAATACTCAGTACTATGGACTGAGATTTACAAAGAAAAAATTACATGTATATGAAGAAAATCAGAACTTCATATTAACATGAAAAGCTCTCTGTCACTGTTAGAGGAGTGCGGACTATTCAATAGTATGGTTGAGACATCATATTTGATTTCCTTCACTATCTGATCAGCATCTTTGAATTTTTGTGAGAAGATCCTTTCATTTCTTTCCCTCCAAATGTGGTAAATAGAAGCTGTAAAAACCAGTCTTTTAAGTTTTTGCTTATATCCTCTTCCTCTCAAACTTGCAAACCAATTAACTAGATGAGACCAATTAGTAGACTTCCATCCAAAGCCTGTCCACTCCATGATTTTATCCCAGATGTAGCCAGAGAAGGAACACTCAAAGAACAGGTGATCCCTAGACTCCAAGCTTAAACCCATACATAAACTGCAGCTGTTGTTAACTGTAATTCCTCTTTGCAGTAATTTGTCTTGAGTCAATAACCTATTTTGCATAGCTAACCAGCTAATAAAGGCATGTTTAGGGATGTTTAGACTCCCCCAAACAGTTTTACACCATGAAACCTGTTGGGATGTAGGAAGAAGCCCTGCATACAAAGCTGAAATTCTGAGTTTGGAGTTCCTGTGGCAAGAATGAATGAAGTCTTTTAACCTGTCAGCTCCTCCAAAAAGAATCAATGCTTTATCCTTGACTTTAACTATTTGTTTCCACATCCAAGAATCTCCTGTTTTAGCTTTTACTTGCCATATATCACTATTCTTGAGATAATTTCCATGGATCCATTTGATCCACAAAGATTCCTTGTTAACATATATAGACCAAATGTTCTTCAGTGTACTTGCAAAGTTCTAGTAATAAGCCGAGAATACTCCCAATCCTCCTTGCATTTTCCCAGTACAAACTTTTTTCCAGGCAACCAGAGCCTTCCTAGAAGAATCCCACAAGAATCTCCTGCACATTTCATCAATCTTATGAAGAACACTGGTAGGAAGGACATAGCTTGATGTCCAGTAAATCTGTATACCAAGAATCACACTTTTGATAACTTGTAACCTCCCTGCATAGGATAAATTTTTATGGTTTTTCCAGCTTTGCAACTGTCCTGAGATTTTATCAAAAAGTGCATTGCAATCCATGTGTGACAATCTCTTGGATATGAGTGGAACTCCAAGGTATTTAAATGGCATTTTACCTTCAGCAAACCCCAGAATGTTGGCTATGGATTCTTTGACATTTTCTTCAACCCCTCCATATAGAATAGAACATTTTCCAGGATTAGCTTCTAATCCTGAAATCTTACCAAAGGATTTGAGGCACTGATATAACTTGTGCACAGAGTATATATCACCTTTAGAAAAGAGTAACAGATCATCCGCAAAAATGAGATGGGTGATCTTCAGATTTTTACATTTAGGATGGAATTTAAAAGCTTTATCATCTCTTAAAGCTGTCAAGCTTCTTGATAAATATTCCATACCTAAAATGAAAAGATAAGGGGATAGAGGATCTCCCTGTCTCAACCCTCGTTCACCTTTGAAATAGCCTTGCAAAGAACCATTGAGAGATATTGAAAACTTTGGGGTAGTTATACAGGACATAATCCATCTTAGCATGTCAGCTGGGAATCCCAAGCCTGCAAGCATTTTTTCAAGAAAGCTCCAACTTATTGTATCAAAGGCCTTCCTTATGTCTATATTCAGCATGACCCTTGATGATATTTTCCTCCTGCTGTAGTTTTTAACCAGTTCATGTGCTAACATTATGTTGCTAGATATTTGTCTTCCCTGTACAAAAGCACTCTGAGCCTCATTGACAATGTATCCCATGACAGGTTTAATTCTGTTTGCAAGGATCTTTGTTATGAATTTATACAAGCAGTTACAACAAGAGATTGGTCTGAAGTCTGCTGGAGTTTTGGGACACTGAACTTTAGGGATAAGAGAAATAGAGGTAGAGTTTACAGCTCCCAACAATTTCCCAGACCTGAAAAATTCCTTGATAGCTAAGGTAACCTCATCTCCAATTATAGGCCAAGCAGTCTTAAAGAAAGACATACTGTATCCATCAGGCCCTGGGGCTTTATCCTCAGGTATTGAAAAAACAGCTGCTTTTATTTCATCCTTTGAAACAGGTTTCAACAGGTCTTTGATTTGTGCATCATTCAGACATGGACCTGATTTGATAATGTTGATGTCAGGAGGGAGAGTGTTAATTGCCTTGCCCATCAGATTTTTATAATATGATGTAAGCTCCTGCACAATACCTTCATCATCAGTAATTTTATCTCCTTTGCTATTGTAGAGAGCCAAAATTCTGTTATTATGTCTTTTATACTTAGCTATAGAATGAAACAGCTTAGAACTTCTATCACCATGCACATTCCAATTAATCCTGGCCTTCTGCTTGTAAAAAGACAGTTCACAATCAAGGAGCTTGTTGTATGTGAGGATGCATTTTTTCTCATGAGCAATAAAATCAGAATTGAGAGGATCTGAGTGTAGAATTCTCTGAGCATCGTCTAAAGTAAATTTTGCTCTTTGCACTTGTTCACTAATGTTGTGAAAATGTTTCTTGTTCAGTTCTATTAACTCCTTCTTCAGCATTTTGAGCTTTGCATAAACTGAGTACATAGCATAGCCTTGAACAGGAGTGCGCCAGATTTTTGAAACAGTGGGTATGTAGTTTTCATGCTTGGTCCACATTTTGAAGAATTTAAAAGGCTTCTTTCCCTGTTTCAAGTCATCATAAATTGAGACAATGGCTGGAGAATGATCAGATAAATTGGGGAGCATGAATTCCACATGACTAGAAATGTATTCATCAATCCATGCAACATTTATCAAAGCCCTGTCCAACCTACACCAGATCCTTGAATTTGCATCTTGTTTATTATTCCAAGTATAAAAACATCCCTGAGTTTTTAAGTGTCTGAGATTGCAATCCTCAATAAAATTCTTGAAATCTCTTGTATCAGCCTCTGTTAGATTTATACCACCAAGCTTTTCTTCATTGCTCAGTAAGCAATTAAAATCTCCACATATTATCCAGGGAACATTCCTAATATTTTGGGATATCTGTTTAAGATCTTCCCATAGCTCTTTTCTAGCTTCCTGTTTGTTAAAACCATAGACTGTTGAAGCAATGCAGCTAAGTCTACCATCCAATGATTTCAAATAGCAAGTAATATGTTGATCTGAAATTTTGATCACCTGAATGTCAAAAAAATTCTGATCCCAAAGGATAAGAATTCTAGCTTTCTCAGATCCTCTTACAGTTGACAACCATTTCCAATTTTTTGCAATCTTTTTTGCAGTAGCATCAAGTAATGATTCCTTTATTTTGGTTTCAATTAGAGCTATGAATGACAGATGATACTGTGAAATATGGTTCCTCACCATCTGCTGTTTAGGGGACTTGTTTAATCCCCTCACATTCCAAAAAGTTAAGTTCATGTGAAAGGATCTCCCCCCCTATCAATTGTACAGGGGTCATCTGCAATCTTACCTCCAGTTGAGTTTCCTGGGGAATACCTCTTTGCCTTATTCCCTTGAACAAGAAACCAGCAATCCCTATCTGTGGTCAGTTTGTCACTCATGACATGCACAGAGTTTTCATTTCCCAGTATTTGACCATCCAGCAAAATTTCCTTGCCTTTTAACACCTGAGAATGATTGGTTCCATTTCTCAATTCTCCTTGTGATACACCAATTTCTTGCATAGACTTCCTAACAGTCTGCTGCCCAGAAACATGCATAGGAGGAGAGACATGCACAGATGGCATATGAACCTGAACAGGAGATATCTCAGTGGAAACAGGTGCAGGCATAGTAGGTATATGCACAGGAGATACAGGCACAGGAGAAACATGCATAGGAAGTACTTGTGTAGATGAAACATGCACAGAAGATTGCACAGGATCCTCTTTCTGTTTTGGCCTCCATCTCTGTACTGTCACCAGTTTTTTGCAAAATTTAGTTTCATGACCCACAATTTTACAATTTTCACACCATCTTGGCTTGAATTCATAAAACACCTTCTGTGTTATTTTTTTCCCATTTGGTCCCTGGATATGAATCTCATCAGGAAGCGACGAGGGTAAAGTAACTTCAACCAACACTCTAGCATATGCTAATCTTTGTCTATTTGCTGTCAACTTATCAGTGGTAATTGGCTTACCTATAAGACTGGCTATTTTGCTGATACTTCTTTCATTCCACAAGTTAAGCCGTAAACCTGGCAAGTGTATCCACACAGGGTAGACACTATCCTTTCTTTTCTCAAGTTCATCATCAATAGACCAAGATCTCAAGAGAAGAGGTCTAGAGCCCAGAAACCAAGGACCATTCTCCAGAATAATACTCATGTCTTCCAGATTTTTGAATTTGAAAAGAAAGAGACCAGGCTTTAGAAGACAGATTTCTGGTAGTGCTAAGCTTCCCCATATTTTCTTCACATAAGTCTCCATTGCCTTATATTTGATATTTAGACCCAAGACTTGACCAATAAGAGAAAACTTCCATATGGATCCACCTTCATTCCACTCATCCTCATCAAAAGATACTGAATCTTTAATATCAGGTTGAATATAGTTCAGATTAAAACCATTGCCAGGTTTTCTGTTATCTTTAAAAAAGCTCACCCAGCTTTTCCTATTAATTTCAGGATCTGAAACAGGCACTTCTTTTGATTCTTCATTAGATTCCACATTCAATGGTGAATCATTTGCCCCCTTGCCATGTGATGTGACAAGAGGCGGAAATTCATTTTCTCCTCCAAGAAGACCAGAATCATCAATAATTTGAGATGAGATCTCAATTGGATCAGCAATGTTTCCATTTGAAGAAGAAATCAAATTCAGAGAAGAGACATTGCTATGCATTTTCAATGATGAAATAGTTGAAGCAAATTCCAAATCAAGATCATCCGCCCAAGAATTACGAGATGAATTACCAGAAATCAAGGACTTACAGAGATTTCTTGATTGAAGGCTTTTTTGTTCAAGAATCCTTTGAGATTGCTGCTGAGGATCCATCAAGAACTTATTTGAACTGAGAATATCCTTCATCAACAGCTTCTTCTTTTCTCCCTTTGGACCCGTTGACTTCATCACCTCAAGTTCAAGATCTCCATCATCTTCAGCAAAATTCGTATCAGAATGATCACCAGATGAAAGCAAATCAGAACTAACATCTCTCGATCCTAGATTAAGGATCTTCAAACCACGTGAATTGTTTCTACTATGACAACATCACATAAATTGCATCCAATATAAGGGTGCACAACAATTATATATATATATATATATGGGAAAAGTGAATCTAAGGTGACACCCTAGGCTCCCACCTAAGGACGCGGCCTAGAATCACATCATTTTCTAAATTTTTTCTGCGATCCGCTCCGTTGAACTTGATCTACACATTCTTAAACCCAAACACACTAATTTTGGGGTGAACCCGTTGTGTTTTGACCATTCGTTGAGCCGTGCAAAAAGTTCTATTCATTCGAAACCGTTAAAATTGCAGCGAGTGGATAAAGGGTCAAAACACGACGGGTTCACCCCCAAATTGGTGCGTTTGGGTTTAAGAACGTGTAGATCAAGTTCAACAGAGCGGATCGTAAAAAAAAGGAAATGATGTGATTCTAGGCCGCGTCCTTAGATGGGAGCCTAGGGTGTTACCTTAGGAAAACATTACCCTATATGTGTGTGTGTGTGTGTGTGTGTGTGTGTGTGTGTGTGTGTGTGTGGATATAGATAAGGTTATTAAAAATTTTAACTATTAGGATGTGATTATGGATATGGTTATATAGTGTATTATCCGAATACGTATCCGAAATATCCAAATATATGTTGATAATACATTTGCAATTATTTTAATTTGTATATTAATGGATTTGAAACTAATTTTGATGACCAAGAGGTCCAATCTTAGTTTTTCAGATGTAAGGAACATATTAGCTAGTTAACTCTCTTGCATCCTACAAACTATATATTTTTTCGATATTATTTAGCTCTCTCATATCATGTTTGCATCCGCGCATGTGTGTGTGTATGATTGTATATCTATATCAGTATCCGATTTACTGGATATGAATATGGGTTTTCCTTGTCGAGACATATTCATATCCGTATCCGTGAATGGCAAGTAGATAAGTAATATATCCAAGCCGCATCTGAATTGTATACATTCTTAATCTAAATACCACTTTTCATTAATGACAGATGATATGTCACGTCCCGGGCCCGCGGACCCATTGGCGTGTGCAAGCCGTGGGACCCACCGAGTATAACGTGCTATTTGGCTCAAACCACTGCTAAAATCGACTAGCCGATGTTACACTTGAATCTTAAGCTTTCACATATAAACTACTTAATATTTCGTTCCCAACACGATGTGGGACTAAACTTTTGTAGAGTCGGTGGGATGTCACATTCACCCCACCTTACAAAGGTGACGTCCTCGTCGTGGCATGACAATTAGCACATCGCAGGTTACCAGGCGATGTGGACTCTAGAGGTAGCTTCTACGGGCTCTAGAGGTGTCTCCCACCACACGGGGTAGCACTTAGCCCCACATAGCACTTAACTCCACACTTCCTGCTAGCAACTGCTCTGATACCATTTGTCACGTCTCGGGCCCGCGGGCCCATTGGCACGTGCAAACCGTGGGACCCACCGAGTGTAACGTGCTATTTGGCTCAAACCACTTCCAAAATCGACTAGCTGATGTTACACTTCAGTCTTAAGCTTTCACATATAAACCACTTAATATTTTGTTCCCAACATGGCGTGGGACTAAACTTTTGTAGAGTCGGTGGGATGTCACATGATATCAGTTCACAAAACCATCAACAGTGTAACTGAAAACTGATTTTTGCAACGCCTAGTTATAATGAACTGAATTTATATCCAAAAGCTATATAATCAGATCATCGCACCTATAGAGAATAGCATTAAAACGGATGTCTATCACTTCTCATAATTGATTGGCATGATATATTACCCAATTCGACAGACCTTTTTGTTGGTCATACATTTGTCCTGCCATTAGCTATATACTTGATGACCGACATTAAATAATTGAGTCTTGTAGACCTATATGTCACTCTTTTTAGTTTATATAGTAATTACGTACTATAGTAGTTTTATATCTCTGGCCCATCCTTCATATGCAAAAAAGCAAGTACGCAGAGATGTAATGCATGCGGCCAATAAAGTCTCAATTGCCACAAGAAATGAGCTACCTTGGCATTTTAGGAGGTTCAGAGCAAAAATACATGAACCTCATATTTAGGATGATTTGATTGGTGGTATGGGCAAGCAACTTTTTTTTATAACCAAAACATGCTTGAAACAAAACATGTGGTCGAACAAACAATTGCGAAGGAGAAATAATCATTTACCCATCAAGTCTACAAACAAATTTTGCAAGTATCAGAAATGGAAAAGGGGTACTTTTGTAGGAATATCTAAATGCCTTAATTTGAGAGGTGCATATCCAAGAACCTCTATACCCCACTTCTTAAAGCCCCACTTCCCTTTACACCCAACTTATAAAGAGCCCCAGGCCCCCACTGTACCTAGGTACTACATGCCATAGTCTGGGCTAACCAAGTTTTATGACATGAAAATAAAAAAAAGGCCCGGAGTGATAATTAATAATCTCAATTTGGAAAATGAGGTTAATGAATATCATATGTCGTTTGAGTAAAATTTCTCATATACATGTAGGGATTTTTAGGTCTCGCAAAAATCCCAAAAAATCACCAAACGCAGCAAATAAAATCACACAAGATTTAACGTGAAAAACCCTCAACAGGAAAAACCACGGGATCAAAATCAATCCACTATCACCTTCAAATTATAATCTTTTGCACTGATAAAGGCTATCAAACCCTCTCTCACTCTTTCTCTCTACACTTCTTCTTCTTCTTCTCATTTTTCCTCTAACAATAGAAGGATATATATAGAGAAACCAAAACCCAATCTCTAGCCTAACTTCCTAATTAGAATAAGATTCAAACTCCCAATCATGATGGAACCCAAACTCCTATCTAATTCTTATGAAGTTATACAAAGAATTAAAAACTCTATCCTAACTTGGAGTTTGAGTAGATACCCAACATATCCTCCCTCGACGAAAAATCTCTAAGTGTCTCAACGACTTCAGAAAAACTCACTCTCTTTTTCTTGTTCTTCACCTCTCTCTTATGGACAATAGTCTGAGAAGAGTAATCTGTACCATTAACAGATCGCCCATCTAAATAGCAAATATGATTGCTATTCTTCCTCCCTCATAAAATCAAATCGTCATCTCTATACACATTGAACCACTCTTCTTCACCCACATACTTGTACCCATATGATGCCATCTCACCCAACGAAGTTAAATTAGCACCACATGTCGGCACATATCTCACATGATAAAGAATTCCGACCTTTCCAGTGTGAAGCTTGAGGCGAACACTTCCAACACCTTCAACCTTCTTCTTCTCGTTGTTTCCAACAATCACGTTGTCAAATTCTTTATCTGTTTTTAATGTGTTAAAATAGTTTTTATTGTTACAAACGTGCATAGAGGTTGTAGAATCTAACACCCAAGTGTTATTTGTATCAGTACTTGTATTCTGCATCAATAAAATCACATCTTCATCACACACAACCACTGAGGAGTTTGTATTCTTCCCATTTTCTTGAATATTTATCTGTCTAATACTCTTCAAATCATCACACATCTGGAAACTTCCGAACTGAATGTGACCCTTCTCTCCGCAATAATAACACTCCTTTTCACTGTCGTCTCTTGCCCGAGATTTTGACCTTCCTCGATAACTGTCACATCTCCCCATACTCCTCCCTCGATTAGAACATTCAAAAACTAGTACACTCTCACCACCATTAGATGCGCCCTCTTTTCCCATCATTCTTTCATTCTCACGTAGGGGTGCTATCATATCGTCGAACTTCAAAGTCTTCTTCCCTATAATTATCGTCTGAACTAACGGCTTGTACGACTTCGGCAAGGAAGACAATAGGAGTAGCCCCTGCTCTTCTTCTTTAATCTCCTCATCAATATTCATAAGTTGGCAAACTAGATGATTAAAGGCATTGATGCGGTTTTGAATTGCAGTACATTCTTCCATCTTCAATGATTAAAGCTCCATTCTCGAACACAATCGGTTGGTCATCAACTTTGACGCATAAATCCCCTCGAGCCTTTCCCACAGCCCCCTTGGTGTGGTCTCTTGCATAACATTGTACTTGATCTCGGGGGTGAGTACCAAATGAATTATGCTAACCGCCCTCTTTTGCATGGAACTCCATTCAACATCCTTCAATCTTTCAGGTTTCTTCTCCTCCAAAGCTTGATCAACACTGTAGGTGTCTAAACTTGCCTACGAGAGCCTGCACGAAAATCAAAATAAAGAGTGAACGAGTCGAGAAGGTTCACGTCAATCAGCTCACGTGCGTCAATCAGTTCACGCGCGGTCAACACGTGCATGCCAATCAGTTCGTGTGCATCGGTCAACACGTGCACGTCAATCAGCTCACGTGCGTCAATCAATTTGTGCGCGTTAGTCAATACGCGCGTACCAATCAGCTCGTGCACGTCGGTCAACACGCGCGTATCAATCAACGCGTGCATGTCAAACAACGCGTGCAGCCCCAAGTAGTCGACGCGTTTAATGGTCAGTCCCGTAACGAAGCGTACAAGTCAAGGAGTCGACTAAAGTAGCAAAAAGTACAAGTCCTGGAAAGAAAAGCGCCAAAAGAAAAGAACTTGGCGGAGGTGGCGGATTCACGCTAGCGCGGGACGGTAAAGGTCGACTCGCGCCAGTGCGGGTCGGATCTGGCCGACCCGCGCAAGCGCGGGTCGGATCAGTCCGACCTGCGCAAGCGCGGGTTAGATCCTGCTGACCCGTGCCCCGCGAGTCAGTAGTGCCCGTCGCGTATTTCAGAGCCCGAAACGCATTTTCGACGGTTTTTAAAGTGGTTTTCGCAGGATTTATCTATTCCAGGGGTTCCCAACTGACTTGATATTATCCACAAATGTGGTTAGGCTATTGTTAACTGAAGATAAGACCAAATCACTCATTCTCATCCAAATAACCGCACCCGAGGCCTATAAATATCAGCCCAGGCCTCTATTTTGCTGATGGGGAATTTTATCAAGAGGACGAGGTGCTGCTGGATTGAGGAGTCAAGGAGTACGAAATTTCAGCAAAGGTCAGCGAGATCCCGGTGAACTTCAGCATAAAGAGGAAGGATTTCAAAGGATCTGCACTCGTATTTTCCCTCCCCGTCAGTTCCTTGGGATTAGGCTTTGTCTTAATCTCAAGAAGAGCTACTGATTTCGCTTGGTCAATTTCAGCGCTTCAAGCGAATACTTCCTTGGTGAAATAGGAGCTCTATCAATTTTCCGACAATCGGATCTGATCCATGGTCATCCACAGATATCAACATCCTCGGCACAGGTGAAGACACCCACGCAAGCAAGAACCGATAAACGATTCTTGTGTTTATTTTTAAGAAAGTTGTAATTTTTATTTTTGTTATTTGAATTCATTTGTAAACGATTGAAGTTTTAGTGAAATCAATGATGAAGGTGAATTTCAACGAAAACAAACACCCTGCTGTACAAGAATATCTTGAATTATGCACTGCCATACTGCAAAATTTGCCTTGCCATTGAATAGTGGAATATCAAACTTCGGACCCGAAGAAGTCATCATCCTCTAACCACGATCAAAATTCAAATTAGTCCCTGTAGAGATTGAATTTGATAAAACCAACATAAAAAACAAACTCAGCACGTCGAAAAACCTTAGGAACGACTCCTGGATCACCAAAATCCGCTTCCAAATCCTCGATCAAAAGACAAATCAACCTCAACCACCGGATCCGCTGCTACAGTATCGCCCTACATTACCGTGAACAGCGCGTCGTCATGAACAGTTCTGTTGCTACAGTACCCACGGTGAAACAGTGATTTGCTACAGTTTCGTTACCACCAATGTCGTTGCAAATCTCGAATCTCCACGAACCATCGAAACCCACTCTGATACCACTTGTAGGGCTTTTTAGATCTCGCAAAGACCTCAAAAAATCAGCAAACGCAGCAAATAAAATCACACAATATTAAACGTGGAAAACCATTAGCAGGGAAAAACTATGGGATCAAACTCAATCCACTATCACCTTCAAATTATAATCTTTTGCACGGACAAAGACCGCCAAACCCTCTCTCACTCTTTCTCTCTACACTTCTTCTTCTTCTCCCTTTTCCTCTAACAATAGAAGGATATATATAGAGAAATCAAAACCCTATCTCTAGCCTAACTTCCTAATTAGAATAAGATTTAAACTCCCAATCATAATGGAACCCAAACTCCTATCTAATTCTCATGAAGTTATACAAAGAATTAAAAACTCTATCCTAACTTGGAGTTTGAGTAGATACCCAACAATACAATCTCAACCAAGTGTCGCTAGCAAGATTTTTCTTTGCTCTTTTATCATTTGGTTGATATTGCTATTATAGCATCTCCAACAGTTTCCCCAAAAATTTCTTCAAAATGGGGAAGCAAAAGTCATATTCTTCAAATTATTTTTGCTCTAACTCTAACAGATTCCTCATTTTGAAGAATCCTGCATTTATTACAATAATAAAAATATTCTACATTCCTATTTTTGGATGCTCTTATGCATTGGAACTGCCCCCATGGTTTTTTTATAATTATGGATTTTGTTTTATATTTATTTTTTCCTCCATCCCGTATTGAAGAACGTGCTACATTCATGACCAAGCTTTCCCCAAATATTTGAAGAATGCCTTAGATTTGGGGAAGACTCCCCTTTTTTTCTCCTCCATCCCTATTTTGGGGAATGGGATGAGGAATCTGTTGGACAAAAAAAAGACCAAAATTCTCTAAAAGTGAGAATACCAATAAAATGGGGAAGCTGTTGGAGATGCTCTTAAGTCACATCATTGACATTTGAGATAATCCCTCATATGATGAGGGATACTCATTATTCTTTTTCCAAATTCTCATGAGCTAAATAAATCATTCTATTATTGCAGCTACTTCTGATTAGAGTGACTAATTCGAAGATAACCTAAGAATTGGAGAATCTTAAATAAATTTCAATGATTTGTGGGACTATTTTGAGAACGACTTAAGAAATAGGGGGCTTAATAGCAATTTTAGTAATATGAGGGGGCAATTATTAAATTTGAAAGGGTTAGGTACTAATAAGGATTTAATTTTGTCTCAATAAAGAACATCAAACGCAAGCATGTACAACACCAGTTCTGGATTCTTTACGAGGATAACTCGTGTCGAATTCTCAGTGGTCAAGCCCTGCTTCACGCGGGTTTAGTTTTTACCGCTGACAAAAATACCCCCTTACTTGGAGAGAATCACGGAGATTTTGGAGCCTAGCTAGGGTTTGCTTCTGTGTCACGTCAACAGTTCTATTATGGGGGTGTAGCTATTCTCAAAAATGGTCTGCAAAATATTTAAAATTGATTTATTTTTATAATTTAAAGTTAAAGAAAGAGGTAGCTGGATTTTATGATTTGGATAGATTTCTCTTTTAATTTCTGATGTAACTCCACATCTCTTTCCGGACGTTGCACTAACATTGAACACCTCTCTTTCACCTACATTATCACAAATATTGAGGTAATTATCCTTTGTGTTTCTCTGTTTACAGGCACTTGTTATTTGCTTCTTATATGAGGAAAATCGTTAAGAGTTCTGTAATTATTTAGCTGAAAAAAAGGATGCCGAAAGGAAAAAGGTTAATTTCATAAAACCCCATTGAACTTTGGGTGGTGCTGGACATAACTCCTCTGAACTTTTGTTTATCTCACACAGCCTTCCTAATCTTTGGAGTGTTTCATTAAACCCTCATAAACTTTGAATTTTCTTTGTCGCATCCCCTACATAATATTTATAAATAACTAAAATTTTCTTGAGAGATAAAAAACTTAAAATTTAGGGGAGAGTATATTGTTGAGTGTAAATGATAAGTGCCATTATTTGAGATTTTTTCACTCAAATATATTTTTTTGTCAATGAAAAATTTGTATTCATTTACCAAATGAGAAGTTTAGATACATCATACTGTTACACCCTAGAGGGGGGGGGGGGTGATTAGGGTCTTATGCTAATCTAATCCGATTTTATGCTAATTAAAACTAATTAATAAATTATTCTTGCAAGATAGATATACAATATGTTATGAGCAAGAATATACAATATGAACAAGAGATATATCCTATATGGTGAAATATATACAATGATATATAAACTAACACAAGGGTAAAGTAAACAATCTACAAAAGAGATAGGGCAATATGAAGAGCAATACACAAAGGTGATATAAGATATGAATACAAGAATAAGAACGTCAATGCAATCACAAACAAAACGATATGATCACGGAGTTCGGTCTAACCACTTGATCTACGTCTCTGCTCCTCACCTCGAGGAGATCTCTACTATCACAACCGGGTTTTCTATGCTTACCCGAATAACGTTTACACCTCACAATACGACTTTCTAGTTTACCGAAAACTCTACAGCTAACACACTCTTGTAATCCCACTCTACAACCTCTCAAGTGTTGAAATAGACGTGTCTCCCTCAAGTGCTCGAATACAACCTCTCCCTAGGTTCGTCAACCGATGCCACTCCTCTTGGGAAGATCCCCGACTCTCGCCACACACTTCTCTCGGTATACAAGTGTATTACAAAGTGAATTTCACGATAAGCATAATACAAAGTGTTTGTTCTCTACAATGGATGAGAACGAATTATAAGCTCACTCTCTAAGTTACACAATCCCATAATCCAATTATACTATGAATGTAAATACAATAAGCTCAATGGTTGTGTGTGTAAACAAAGAGAAAATAAAATTAACTAAACTCAATAGAATACTAGCTTAATAAAATGATAATCAAACAATATAAAATATAAAGCTAGATTGGGTTTAGAAAACTTCTTAATAGATCAAGAGTGGAAGGAGAAGAGTTGGATGCTCAAACACCAATAGATGATCTCCTCAAGCTCTTGTGAAATTGATTTCACAAACTCATACTCTCAAATATTTAAAAGCTTCTTAAACAAACTGAAACAACACTTAAACCCTTGTTTAAAAAACTTCTTGGATTGCAAAGAGAACTGAGATCAATGGGGTATTTATAGCCTCCCAAAACCTCAGCCAAAAACTCCAAGCAAAAGACTAAAAGCCCACAGAATCAAAAATCAGATTCAGTACAAAAATAGCCATTGGAGTGAACGGCGGTCGACCGTGAAAATCTCGCGGTCGACCGCGAGCCACTTTCAAAACTTGAAAATTTTTTAGAAACTTTGACCGTCGACCGTGGGAATTTTTGAGCTGACGGTCGACCGTGACGGTCGACCGCGAAAGTTACTGATGGCTCCGTAGGGAAAAACAAAGGCGCGGTCGACCGTGACGGTCGACCGAAAACTGACATATGAGAAAACATGTTTGAAAGTTGATTTTTTGATTTTAAAACACTGTTTAAAAATATCAAATAATTCTAAAAAATATAAAACTTTGGGCAATGATTGTAGACATGATAATAAACATGCTACAAATACTGGTTTTCAAAAAGGACCTCCCAAATGAAAAATATCATTATTTTGCAAAATAGTTCAAAACATGAAAATGTAAACATATGAGTTTTGACATTTTAGCTTAATCATGTTTTGAAACAATATAAAATGATTTTATAGACTTGAAGAAAGATGTAAACTATTGTTATGAAGTCTACAAACAATGAATATAGTATTTTATCAAAATACACATATAATGCACTAAAATATGATTTCATTGAACTGAATAAAATTGATATTGATGAAATCAAATATATGTATGTAAGTATAAAACAAAAATATGTTTTCTAATTATATTTAATTATTTCATAGTAAAACTTGAAAACTAGCAAACCAAAACATATATGTATAAATAACACTATATATATACATGGAAACCAAAACTTAACTTTTATATATATATATATATATATATATA
>BQKN01065561.1:999346-1048856 GCA_022839385.1 Asparagus kiusianus | reverse complement strand
TGTGTATATGATAGTGAGCTTAAAGTACTTAACACACATAGTATAACAGCTAAACTAAATTACCCAAGCTATGATCTTGATCTTCAATAAGCTCTTCTTGGTAATCTTGCGGATGAATCTTGAACTTGGATCTTCAACTTGAATTGTATGGCTTCACTCCACAATTCCGCCAATCTCCATTGGATATAATCGTTGAAGCACAATTCCATCCATCCTCCAACATATTATTTGCCTAGAATAAATATAAAACACAAACACTAGACAAACAATATTAGATGTAAATTGTTTATAAATCATTATCAAAACAAGAAGGCCAACACATACAAGATCAGTCAAAACTAAAAACTCATCTTATGAGGGTGCACATACAAATATGCACACAACCAGCTGAATTACAATTCTCTGATTCTTTCCTTTATACGACCAGGTAATCTTCATTCATGATTTTTGAAAAGATGGAGAACTTGATTGCTCTGAACAATTCCTCAGCATGTCTGATTTTTCTTTGAAAAATCATTAGATTTCTTTCTTGCCAAATGAATTATACTGAAGCAGTGAGGAATCACTTCAAATTTTCCCAGAAGCCCTTCTCTTTAGCCTGAAGCTATACCAATCGATAATATTATCCCAATCACAATACTTCAAGTTAAACTTCAACCAATCCATCACCATATACCAAACAGCAGCTGAGAATTAACATTCAAAAAATAAATGGTGACCAGATTCTTGTTGGGTACGTAGAACACAACACACATTGATTTGTGTTGAGTATCCTCATCCGACATAATATATCTTGAGTAGAATAATATATCTTGACCAGATTCTTGTTGGGTACGTAGAACACAACACACATTGATTTGTGTTGAGTATCCTCATCCGACATAATATATCTTGAGTTAATAATCTTGAATGGGCATCTAACCATAAGACGAATGAATGTTTGGGATAATGAATGCTATTCCAAACAGTTCTAGCACATTTTGCTTGATGAGTAGAATGAGTAAGGGACCTGTAAACAGAGGATAAATGCAATTTACCACCACCACAAAATTTTCTAGTTATGCAATGCATGTTGCTGATACTCCTATAACTTGTAATCAACACATCTCTAGCTTTTAGAAGCTGTTTCCACATCCATGAGTCATTTGGCTTAATTTGTACCTACCAAATATCACTAGACTGTAAATAATTCCTATGCACCCATTTAATCCACAGGTGGTCCTTCTTGAGATGAATCATCCACAACAATCTAAGAGCAGCAAAATAATTCCATGTTCTTGCTGAGAAAACATCCAAGCCTCCAAACTTTTTATCTTGACAAATCTTCGACCATGAAACTAAAGGGATTTTGTGATTCCAGAGAAAGTCTGAACACATCCTGTCAATTTTGAAAAGAATTTTGCAAGGTAAAACGTAGTTGTTTGTCCAATAGATGTGGATACCCAATATGACATATTTTATTAAGTGCAGCCTCCCAATATATGATAAAGTCTTCTTCTTTTCCCAATTTTAGAATTGCTCAGATATTTTACTGATTAGAGGAGAACAATCCAACAAAGATAGTCTTTTTGTTATAAGAGGCATACCCAGATAACTAAAATAACTCAAAGATATTTTAGTTATGTACAAAGGTAGATGGGTTGCTTGAATAGTAATAATATGCCCTTAAGCATTCAATAAATTTTATGTAATATTTTAAAATATCAATAGATTTAATTATTGCACTGTGATTGTCACTAGTAAAAGATAACTTAAAAAATCATGCACTGTGATTGTCACTTGCTTGGAGATATGATCTAACTTAAAAAATTTCTTAAAGTTGTGTTTAATCTATAACTAGTAAAAGATAACTTTGTTATAGCATATTATTATGCGTGACACCGACATGTAAGATGTGGTGGTGGGTCTCAACCAACGGGAATAGGGATTCTCTGAGTGCATGTTATAGCATACGTTGTGATGTGTGTAGCACTAGGTCGTATTTGAATTCTTTAGAATAAGTCACTTAGGAGATGGAGAATTAAAATTGTGACATGGTGCCCTTTTTTTGGTCAATGAAATATTTAATTCATTCACCAGTATATGAAAGGAAAGTACATCATGATACTCAAGAAACTGAGATTACAAAGCATGATTAATAGGCTTCCTTAATATTTATAGAGAAGAACCCATTCTCTATTTTCATCCGATGTTGGGCTGTTGAGGATTATGTACAAAATTTTAGTTTTTATTTCCCTAATCAGCTGATCAACACTTTTGTTCTTCAGCTTGAAAATCCTAGCATTTCTCTCACTCCAAATACTGTATATAGTTGATGATAGAGCTATTCTCTTAACTCTCTGCTTGAAACCCTTTCCTCTTAAATTGGAGCAATACCAGTTTAAAATGTGATTCCATTCACAAGTCCTCCATCTGAATTGTAGCTAGTCCATTACACGAGACCAAACCTCTCTTGAGTAACAACATTCAAAAAATAAGTGGTCCCTGCTCTCTATTTCTGTTCTTGTGCATAAGCTGCATATATTGTTATTCATTATTCTTCTTCTAAGCAGTCTATCTTGTGTAAGTAATCTATCTTACACAGCTAACCAACTCACAAAGGAGTGCTTAGGGTAGCTCATACCCTCCCAAACTCTGTTATGCCATGATACCATGCTTGATACAGGGGAGAAAGCAAGATAAAGAGCAGCTAAATGGATTTTTGAGTTTTTGGAACAAGAGCTTATTGAAAGCACCCTAGAGGGAGGGTGAATAGGGTTTATACTAATGTAATCAGATTTAATGCCAATTAAAACTAATTAATAAAATCATAGCAAATTAGATATGCAACAAGATATAAATGCAAGGATATACAAATATAAACAAGGGTAAAAAAATAGTGGACAAAATAAGCAATGAGAGAATGACAATAAAGATGAACAAAAATATAAGTGTGCAAATCCAAACTCAAACAAGAAAAATAATCACGGAGTTTGGATCTTCCATACTACGTCTCCGCTCTCCATTCTTAGGGAGAGTCCACTACACAACTGAGTTTTTAACGCTCACCCAAATAACGTTTACACCTCATACTCAGTTTTCTAGTTCACAAAAAACTTTACAATCATTCATAATGTAAACACACTAACTACCACCTCAGATGTTGGTCTCTAGCCCGTGTCTCCCTCAAGTGTGAGGAATTACAACCTACCTTTAGGCATTACCACCTACCTCAGTGCTTTTAGGATGACCCGTCTCTCACCACACACTCCTCTTAGTGTACTAGTATAATATAAAGTAAACCTCACAATAATAGCTCTCAATACAATGGTTGTTCTCTAAATAAGGTGAGAACTCAATTAAGCCCAACTCTAAGTTACAATCTCACAACCCCAAATATACTATGTATGAAAATACTAAGAGCTCAATGTGAGTGTGTGTAGCAAAGAGATAAATCAAAAATAAACTCAATGTAATTCTAGCTAATAGAAATTATAATCAAAACAAATAAAGAGCTAGTTTAGAAATTATTCTCTAAAAAATAAGATGGAGAGATGGAGATTGAAGCTCAAACAATAAAGATGATCTCCTCCACTTATGAAAACTTCTTCACAAACCAAACAAACACTAAAACAAACTTAAAAACCCTTAAACAAACTTGTAAAACTCTTTTAAAACTTTTCTTGGATAGTTTTTGGTCTGAGGTATGATGGGTATTTATAGGGACCCTAAAACATAAGAAAATAAAAGCAAAAAGACCAAAAATCCAAAACAAGATAAGGCTGAAAAAACTAGCCGTTACGGCATCAGTCGACTGACGGGTTTCATCAATCGACTGACGAGTTTTATCAGTCAACTAATAAGCTGATCGTTATAGGAATTTTCTAGCTCATCAGTCGACTGATGACCTCATCAGTCGACTGGTCAGTTGACCAATATAAAAACAAAAACTTTTGACTATTCTAGACGTTTTCATCAGTCGACTGAACACTTGCATCAGTTGACTGATAACACATTATCAACATGATTTGAATAGTAAAATTAATTTTTGAAGTGCCTATAAAAATAACAAATAAACTTCAAAAAATATAAACTTTTAAAAATATTTATAAACATGTTAATGAACATGTTACAAAAAGAATTTTTGGAATTGTACTTCATATTTGTGAAACGAGAGGACTAGCTTTGATAGCTTGATCAGTTTTTCTCCATAAGAAATTTCTACACAATTCATTAATTTTCTAATGAACTTTTGCAGGTAATATATAGTTGGATGTCCAGTATACTTGAATTCCTACGATTGTGCTTTTTATAATTTGTAATCTCACTGCATACGACAGTTTTCTGTGTTTGGTACAAGCCTAAAATTGATTCGTTATTTTGTTAAAGAGAGGAGTGAAATCCAAGTATGGTAGCTGCTTGCATATTAGAGGAACACCAAGGTATCTTATGAGCATAACTCCCTCTGAGAATCCCAAATAGTTATTAATAGAGGATTTGATAGAATTATCAACCCCTCCATAGAATATTGAACATTTAGCTGAATTAGCTTCAAGACCAGATATTGTGCTAAAGTCACAGACCAGATATTGTGCTAAAGTCACAGAAGCATTGATGAAGCCTTCTCACAGAGTATAAATCACCTTTGGCAAATAAGAGAAGAACATCTATAAAAATCAAATGTGTAATCTTAAGCTTTCCACATCTTGGATAAAATTTGAATTGTCTGTCTTCTTTCAACAAGTCCAAACTTCTTGGGAGGTATTCCGTTACTAGGATAAACAAGTAAGGTGAGAGGGGATCACCCTGTCGTAGAACTCTTTTACCTTCGAAAAAACCATGAAAGGATCCATTTTAAGGATATAGAAAACTTTAGGGAGGTTATGCAAGCCATTATCCAATTAGTCATAACAGCAGGAAATCCTAGGCCAATAAGCATTTCTTTGAGAAATATCCAACTTATGGTATCAAAAGCCTTCTTGATGTCAATGTTAAGCATAACTCTTGGAGATATATGCTTCCTATTGTAATTCTTAACCAGTTCATGAGCAAGTAAGAAATTACTTGATATTTGTCTTCCCTATACAAAAACACTTTGAGCTTCATTTACTAGAAACCCCATCACTGATTTTACTCTATTTGCCAAAATTTTAGAGATGAATTTATAGAGGCAATTGCAACATGCTATGGGCCTGAAATCAGATGGAGTTTTAGGACATTGCACCTTAGGAATTAAGGCGATAGATGTGGAGTTAATCATACCCAACAAATTTCTAGTTTTAAAGAAGTCTTCTATAGCCTGAATAATCTCATCCCCTATAACATCCCAAGCTGACTTGAAGAAAGACATACTATATACATCAGGACTTGGAGCTTTGTTGTCAGGCGCGGAAAACACTAATTTGATCTCTTCTTTGGTTACTGGAGCCGTTAGAATTTTCGCTTGTGATTCATTTAGACATGGGCCTTTACTGATGATATTCCTGTCTGGATTGGTTGTATCAATAGCTATTCCTATAAGATTCTTGTAAAAAGGATATTAGTTCATTTATAATCTTCTCACCATCAGTTATTCTTTCTCCTGCATTGTTATAGAGTAACATAACTCTATTTAGGTGTCTTTTTGAATTGACAACAGAGTGAAAATAGATTGTGCACCTATCTCCTTGATTACACCATAAAATTCTGGCTTTTTGCTGATAGAATGACAATTCACAATCCAATAACTTGTTGTATGAGATAATGCATTCTATTTCATGATTAATGAGAGATTGGTCGAGAGGATCTGATTACAGATTCCTTTGAGCTCCTTCTAGAGCTAATTTAGCTCTTTGCACTTGCTCCTTCAGAGCAATTTTCAGGAGCTTGAGTTTTGTAAAAACTGAATACATAGCATATCCCTTTATTGGAGTTTGCAAGATAATTGAAATAGTAGGTATAATATTAGCATGTTTAGTCCACATCTTAAATAATTTAAAAGGCTTCTTACCTTAAACACAATTGGCATAGATTGAGACCAGGCCAGGGGAATGATCTGAGAAATTTAGCAGCAAGAATTCCACATGGCTAAAGTTGTACATGTGCATCCAGGAATCATTAATCAAATCTCTAGCTAATCTACTCCAAACTCTTGAGTTTGAAGCTTGTTTATTATTCCAGGTGAAGAAGCATCCTTTAGTTTTAAGGTGGGAGAGATGACAATCATATATGAATCCCTTGAAGTCCCTGGTGTCTGCCTCTGAAAGTATATCCCCCCCTAATTTTTCTTCATTGCTAGTTATAGCATTGAAGTCCCCACATAATAGCCATGTAACATTACCAATAGATTGATAAATTTGTGTGAGATTCAACCATAATTCCTTCCTATCTTCCAAATGATTTTAGCCATAGATAGAGGATATGATACAATCAATTCGCCCATCCACTGATTTTGCTTTGCAAGTTACATGTTGATCTGAGAGATTTTCAACTTGAACATCCAGAATTTTTGGATCCCATAATATCAGAATTCTAGCTTTGATGGAGTTATTTGCATTAGAAATCCACTTCTAATTTCCAGCAATCTTCTTAGCTATAGCTGGAACCATTTCAATCATGATTTTTGTTTTAAGAAGAGCAAGAAAAGACAAATAATATTGCAAAAGATGATGCTTAACCAAGTGTTGTTTAGAAGATTTGTTCAATCCTCTAACATTCCAAAAGGACCAATTCATAAGTTTATCCCTCCCCATCTATCAATAGTAGAGGGATAATGTTCCAAGCTATTGAGATATGCAAATGAATTTCCAGGAGTGAATTTCCTTCTTACATTGTTGTTTTGTACTTGTGACCAGGAGATATCATCTAGTAAAGAGCCTTTGCAGCTAACATTATTGCAAATTTTTCATGCACACTTATTCTGGCCATGCATAATATGCACAGAGTTGTTTACTACAGAATCATAGTTTCAATCTCTTTTAGTTCATTTACAGGTTTATGAACATGCACCGCATGCACAATCCTGTGCTTGACCACATTTCCAGAGTTCTGTGGTCTGGACACATTCTCATGAAGATTTTGCAAATTATTCTGATCACAGATTCTAGACTCACCCATTATAGCATTTTCCTCCTATTTTTCCTAATTTCCTTCATTCAGATCAACATGATTTGTAATTGGTTTTTTCTTTTGTACCCATCTTTGTGCCTTGGGAAATCTTTTGCAAAACATTGTATCATGACCTACTTGCTTACAGCTTTCACACCGTTTAGGCTTCAATTCATAAATCACCTTTTGCTTGACCATCACACCATTAGGGCCTTGGATGAAAATTTGATCAGGAAGTGGAGAAGGCATGTGAACTTCAACAAGAACTCTAGCATATGCCAATCTTTGCCTATTTGCTGTGAGCTTGTCAGTGGCTATTGGGCAGCCTATTAAGCTAGCAATTTTACTAATTCCTTTAGAGTTTCATAAATTGAGCCTTAAAGCTAGAAATTGAATCCACATTGGGTAGACACAATTATTAATTCTGTCAATGTCTTCCTCATTAGACCATGTCTTTAACAGAAGAGGTCTAGAACCTAAGAACTATAGACCATTTACAAGTATATCATTCATTTCAACCTTATTTTAGAATAATAAAAAGAATTTATTCTTCTCTTGTTTGAGAGTTTCTTATTTATTTGTAAAAAAAAGAAGAAAAAAGAAAAAATAGAAAAGAAAAGAAAAAATTCGAAAAAAAGAATAAATTTTAGGATTTCATCCTCCTCAGACCAAAGGTAATTACAGATTTTTTTTAGCCGACCAAATATAATTGTTTCACTTCTTATCCGCTTTACTTTGTGCATCATAGAGTTTGCATTGAGGATAATACAAAATTTAGGTATGGTGATGGGAATTAGTTATTTTTTCTTTATTTTATCTTTTTAGTTGCATTTTTGTCATTTTTTTCTTTTTCTTAAAAACTATAAAAATATTATCACTTACCAAGTTGATAGAGTTATGTAATAATTAATTTATTTGATAAATTTTAAAAAAAATTTAATCTCTAGTTTGTTATTTACTCAAGTTTACCTTTTATGATAACTCTAAATAAATTTTTTAAGAAATAATTTTCAAAGTAGTGTATTTTACTTAAGCCTTAACTTAGATTTTTATTTAAAATAATAGAATTTATGCATGCCTAGATTAGAGTTGAAAATAATTTTTCAAAGTATCTTGATTTACATATTTTTCAGAATATATTTACATATACATATTGAAAAAAATTAATAGCATTGCAAAAGAAGAGTGTGAAAAATGAGCACAAAAAAACTCTTGAAGTTAAGTATGAAAATACTTTTTGGGACTTAATGACCTAAGCCCAATTGGGTTGGGATCCATTAGCTCAAAACTCATTAAATGGTCACTTAGAAAGCCCGTTAAAGTAGAAAAAAATTACCAAGGAAGAAAGAGTTAAAAAAATAAAAATCAAAATACTAATAAATGTTTTATATATATATAGTTATATTTGTATATATGGTCTTGGAAAATATCTTAGATCAAACAACTTAAAAATTATTTAAAACAAAGAGTTAGTATATTCTTTTCAAAACTTTTAAATTAAATGTCTAAGTTTGGCTTAGTTTTGTATTGCTACAATGAGAAGATTTTCTATGAAATTTACCTTAGAGTTATTTATAAAAACGTTTCTTGAGTAATAACTAGCTTCAATTAGATTGTCTAAAATTATCAAGTAAATTAAGTTATTCACTGACTTTTTTAATTTGGTAAGTTGACCGAATTTTATGGGTATAATCATTACAAACCCTCACAAGACTACAGCTCGTCCACTAAGGTAACCTAGGGGTTTAAAGGCTTGTTGTATGCACTAAATACAACCGCGATTCCTACGAATGTGAGTTAGGTTTTCTTTTTTTTTTCTTTCTTTGCTAAAGGACTAGCAAAAGTTTAGGTGTGGGGGTATTTCATATTTATATTTTATTATAATTTTATACCATCATTATCTATTTTTAATAAATAAATATATCACTAATAATTATTTTTATCTTTAATTGCATGTTAATGAAGAATAAAGCCCAAAAATCCCATCTCTCAACAAAAGCTCATGAATTAAATGAAGAACACAAGCAAGAGCTAAAAATCCCAAGCCTAAAATCATGCCGAGTAGCTTATAGAAGCCGGAGAAAATAAAAAAATCAAATATGAAAACAAAATATATTCAAGATGGTTGGCCGCAAAGAAACAACGATATCTCTCAATCCGAAAGGCGGAATTTAACATATAATATATGAAAATCGCCTATCTCAACGAGATGAAGTCATCTGTGGAGGCAGACTTTTGATTGGACATCGATACTGGTATCGATGGCTACGAATCAGTTACAGATCAATGACTTATTTTTTATAGTTTGGGGATAAGGATTCAATCCAATGGCTCCTATTCATTGATATTTATTATAAATAGGGGTAGAGAGTGATGGGTTAGAGGTGTGAAAAATTTTATATCTCTATTTGGAGAGGAGGGTTTCTCTTAATTGAGAAGACCTTCTAAATTTGTAACTTTTATTACAATTAATAAAAGAATTTTTTTCACCACTTTAAATTTTAATTTCTTCTCTTTGTTGGATGATAAAGATGGAGATGGAGATCAATTTGAAGGTTTGTTTTTATTTTCTCTTTTATTTCTTTTTATTTCTTATTAGCTTAGATTTATTTTCATGCTTGTAATTAGATTTTATTTTCTTAAATAGCCAAGAGGCTAGAACCCTCTTGTCTTAGATTTATTTTATGCTTATAGAGTAGATTAATTTATTTTATGCTTATAGAATAGATTTATTTTCTCACATTTATTCTTTTTTTGAATTTTTCTTTTCTTTTCTATTTTTTCTTTTTTCTTCTTTTTTTACAAATAAATAAGAAACTCTCAAACAAGAGAAGAATAAATTCTTTTTATTATTCTGAAATAAACAAAACAAACAATATATAATGAAGTGTTCAACATGAAGAGCTCGTATTCTACATCGAATCCTACCTTATTGTTGAAAATTTTTCCCTAGATTTTAAATAAATTCAGAATAATATAATCAACAATATGCTAAAATTCCAAGCATTTCGGGATGTTCAATAATTCTTGCAACAATGTAAAGTAGATATTATTGGTGTCATGTATTTTAAATTTCTTAATGAACTTAAACTCTTGATTTGTGAAGTTTTGTATTCTAGCAACCAATTCTTCTGTAGCATCTTTTTCAACCCCAAGATTCATGGTTGAGTTATGAAAATTTGGTTGTTGATTATTTTCCAAGAATCTAAGTTTATCAAGAAAGAGTTCTTCAAAATTCAGTTCAAAGCAACAATTGCTTAACACAGTTTTTTTATTTTGACAAACCTGAACTGCCTCTCGTAATATTTTCAGCTTCTCACCAAAAATTTCCTCAAAACTTGGATCTGACTCTTCTTCTTCTTACTCTGGTCTTTCCTAAATTGAGTTATCAGAAGGAGAAGGAATTTATTCTGGAACAAGAGTTTGACTTGAAGGTGTTCTTACCTGATTATCGACCTGTTTTCCTGACCGTAATGAATGAATTGCATTCATTTGAGTTTCATAGGATGAACTAGATCATGTGTCCTTAGGGTTGACCATGGGTTGACTCAGAATTTTTCCTTCCTCCCTTTCACTCATGGAACTAGCTAGTTGATCAATATGGGTTTCTAATCTAGCTATGGCTTGAGTGTTGGAGTTAAAAATATGTCTGGTTGATTACATAAAGGAGTTCATCGTGTTGGATGTTTGAGTCAACAAATTCGTGATTAGAGTGGAGGCATTAATTATGATTTCCTAACCCTTTTCTAATATATTGAGACGTTGGTCATGATCTGCATCAAGAGGAGTGTGAGTTACAACTTGATGATGAGGAGACTGATTTTGATGTGATAGATTAGGTTATTGAAATTATGGATGAGAATTGAAAGGAACTGTGTTTCCCCTAGGAAAATGTTGGGTCGAAGAGAGAGTGAAGTTTTGAGTTTCGGAGTGGTTTCCCTGATTCCATGTAATGTTTGGGTAATTAGCCCAACCTGGGTTGTAGTTTGGAAAAAATAGATCATTCATAGAATACTGAGATGCAATGTTAACCTGTCCTAATGGTTGAATGTTTCCTAGCAGCGGACATTCTTTTGAAACATAGAATGGAGAAAGATAGTTGTGACAACTTGAGGTAGAAAATTGGTTGATTTGTTTGTTAATTTCTTGAGTTTCTACCCAACACATGATTGTAGCCATTCTTGCTTCAGAGGTAGTGTTCGACTTTAGGGAAAAACTGCTAGAATTAGATTGGGGAACTGCTAAAATCCTGTCATTACAGTGCTCCCATTACATAGTTCTCTCAGACGGGCTCTCTACAAACTCCCAAAATTTTCATTGGGGATTTCAATTCTATTGGGATAACATAAATCTTGGAGAACATGTGGATTAGCCATTTCTTCAATTTGTTCACAACAAATTTGTCGATGTGTATTATCCCTAATCCACGTTTTGCATGCATCCAAAACAATTTCTTTTTATACTCTTTTTAAAGAAAAATAAAAGTTAGTTTTTTTTGAAGAAAAAGGGAAAACAAATCAAAAACAATTACTTTTCAATCACGCTAACTCTAGTGTTAAGCCTAACTCAGCTAGACCAGCTCCTAACAAAAAATTCCTTAAGTGAAAAGATAAAAGTTTTACTCAGTTAGTTAGCCAGGTAAGGATAGGAATAGAGGTTGATCAGAGATCGATTAAATACCTCGTTCCTTACAGAGCGCTTTATGCAACCCTTAAACCTTACCTTAGACACCAACTAATCCAAAAAAACTTAAACCGGTTCACCTAAAGATTCTTTATTCCTTATTGAGCTCGATTCCTTATGGTCAACGTCTAATGAGTTTTTATTAGGTTTGGATTGTGAAGTGAGGAATTAATGATTTTGGGCTAAGGAAAGGGTAATGAAATCGCTCACCTTATCTTGATTATAGGGTTTTTTCCTTAAAATTAGTTTCAAGTGTGTACCAAACCAAGATGCTCAAATCACTTTGGTGAATTTCTACTAACTATATAAAATGCAACCCTAGGAATTAAAAGCGACTAAAAAGGATGGTAAAAAAAATCTTTTTTTAATTGGGGTTAACAATCAAACAAATGAGAAGAGAGAAAATTGTTTCGATTTATTATCTTATTAGTAAATATCAATGTGGAGGGTGAATTTTATTATGGTCGACAAAATAAGTTTTTTTATGTCCTAATTGTCTCTAATTGTGAAAAGCTAACTAAATGTGTGGAATTGAAAATATTAGGAAGAAGACTTACCACAAGCGAATCTCTAATTCCTTAATCTCCAATCCTTGATCTTTATTTTTCAAGTAGTTCTTTCACAAAAACACACAAGTTAAAGAATCAAATTAAATAAAATCCTACTTAAGCACCCTCCCCGGCAACGGCGCCAAAAACTTGATGCGGCATAAACATATACCCAAAAATTACAAGTGCACAATCAATTAGGTTATAGTATAAAAAGTTATCGATCCCACGAGGAAGGTGTTTTGTAGAAAAAAAACTAAAATTGGTTTTTATGTTGTGTGCATGAAAAATAGGAGTGATGAGTGAATGTGGTTGTGGAGAGATAGAGAGATTGGAAGTGATAGTGTGTAAATCGGTACAAAATGTAAGTGAGAGTGGATGTGATAAAGAATGAATAATTTTCACAAGGAGAGAAAGAAAGATGAATAAAATCAAGAATAAAAAGAAAATTTAAGAAAGTAAAGATGAAGGATTCAATTACAGATATGAGGAATCTATAATTGAATCCACTTCTTAGAAATAGACAATTCCCTAGAGGGTTCTAGCCTCAAAGCGAATCAAAGAAAATAAAAATAAACAAAAGAAAAAAAAAACTAATCACAAGAGGGTTCTAGCCTCAAGGTGAATAGTGCAAGAAAATAAAATCTAACTATAAAATAAATTACAAAAACTAAACTACAAAATAAATTGCATAAATTAAATACAAGAAAATAAATCTACTCTATAAGCTTGAAATAAATCTATACTATAAGCATAAAATAAATCTAAGACAAGAGGGTCCTAACCTCTTGGCTATTTAATAAAATAAAATCTAACTACAAGTATGAAAATAAATCTAAGCTAATAAGCAATAAAAAGAAATAAAAGAGAAAATAAAAACAAACCTTCAAATTGTTCTCCATCTCCATCTTCATCATCCAACGAAGAGAAGAAAAGAAAAATTTAAAGTGGTGAAAAAATTCTTTTATTAATTATAATAAAAAGTTATAAATTTGGATGATCTTCTCAATTAAGAGTAATCCTCTTCTCCAAATAGAAATACAAAATTTTTTACACCTCTAACCCCTCACTCTCTACCCCTATTTATAGTAAACATCAATGAATGAGAGTCCTTGGATTGAATCCTTATCAAAAACCATTAAAAATCAGCCATTGATCTTTAACTGATTCGTAGCCATCGATACCAGCATCGATGCCGGTATCGATACCAGCATCGATGCTAGTAGTGATGTCCAATCAAAAATCTACTTCCACAGATGGCTTCGTCTCGTCGAGATAGGCTATTTTCATATATTATATATTAAATTCCGCCTTCCGGATTGAGAGATATCGTTATTTCTTTGCGGCAAACCATTTTGAATATATTTTGTTTTGATATTTGATTTTTTTATTTTCTCCGGCTTCTACAAGCTACTCGGCTTGATTATGGGCTTGAGATTTTTGGCTCTTCCTTGTGTTCTTCATTTAATTCATAAGCTTTTGTTAAGAGATAAGATTTTTAGGCTTTATTCTTCATTAACCTGCAATTAAAAATAACAATTATTAGTGATATATTTATCATTAAAAATAGATAATGAGGGTATAAAATTATAATAAAATATGATTATCACACCGCATCCCCTCAATGAGATTGATTGGGTGGGGTGGTCGACCATTGTCATAAATGCCTTGTGAGGTGTTGTTTTGCTTGATCATCTCATTAGTTCGGGACTGTAGGCTGTCTAAAAATTACTACAACTTGATCATCATGATTTCAATCACCCCTGTGTTTCTCAGTGATGGGAGTTATAAATTGACAACTCTTACACTTCAAAGAGCCAAATGCAAATATTACAACATAACGATCTTTGCAGAGCTCGAAAAAGAGATTACAATTAACGATATCTCCAAAGCAAAACACGAGAGTCCATCCACGTGTATTAACGATAAAACGCGAGGGTCTACCCCCGCGTTCCATCTCCAAAATGTAAGAGTCACCCCCACGTTCTAACTCCAAAACATGAGGATCACCCCCGCGTTTCATAGGCTAAATGTGAGGATCGCTCCAGAACGCGAATCTCGCATTTGACCGTTTCAATTACAATTTGAATGGTTCAAAACCATTTTCCACATAATAGGGCCATTAAGCCCCCATTATGGAGAGAGTTATGGGATCAGTTACACCCTTAGATCTCTATAAATAGCTGAGAATTCAACTGAATAAGGATCTTTTTTGGATCATCTTGGGTTGGCTATCTTTGAGATTGACTATTGCATTGGAAAGAAAATCCATTGGCTTATTTCGGCTAAAAAGATTGAAATTTATTTCTAAAATCAACTCTCTTGTAGAGTTCTACACTCATGCAGAGTTTAAAACTTGCTTAGCAAGTTCATCCTGACATAAAAGTCAGAAGGGAAGATCATCGTTCCACAAAGCAAAGTGTTCGGATCATCAACATGATAAAAGAATCAAACTCCCAGTGCCACCAAGAAGAACCCATCCTTAAACAAAGGAAAGGATCTTCATCAATTTTTATCTCTTTTGTAAATCAGGAAACTGATAAGAAAGTTATAATTTTTTTTTCTAAGTTTGTTAGAGAGAAATTACTTTGGTAGATTGTAATTACTCTTTTCCTAAGTCAGTTAGGGAGATTAATACTAACTTATTTCTTAGTTTTCTTACAATTTTTACCATAAACAGAAGATGGTGACTCCGCTAGGGAATAACTTTTTCACCAATGAAGAAGTGGTGGTGCAATCCTGCATCAAACTCATGGAGATTGTTGTCGAAACTCTGACTGTTGAGTTTGACCAGGCCAAATATGAGGAGTTCCCCTTCACCGAATCCTTTAGCCCTAAGGCTATGTGCAAGATCCGCAAAGTCTCCTAGGACACTAAGATTCCTCCTATCATCAACTCACCAAAGGAGCGTCTTTCCTTCGGGTCGTACAGTTCATGCAGTCTCTCCTCGGAAGGAGGAGACTTCATTTCAACTGATCTTGTCGATCGAGTTGAGGACCTTACACCCGTGCCTAAACAACAGGTATTGAGTTTTAAGAGATCTACGCTAACGACTAGCTTGATCAGTACAGATAGCGATGCCACTGCACAAGCCTTAGCTCAGGTAAGGAAGAATGCCGTTCATCGAGTGAGAAAATCCTTCCAATGTGCATAACTCCAAAATAGCCGATCAACTGATCGAAATGACCCATGCGAACGCGACCCTCGCATTTTGATCACATTACACGACTCTCACGTTTTAATCACAGAACATGACCCTCGTATTTTAATCATAGAATGCGACCCTCATGTTTTAATGACAGAACACGGCCTCACGATTTAACTGCAGAACATGACCCTCACATTGCTCAGCCTGAACGTGAGTTTCAACTCCACATTATGCATCTAGAACATGGAGGTCAGCTCCACGTTGAGCGTCAGCTTAACGCAGCCCAATCAAAACACGATCTTTACGTTCCTACTCCTCAATGCGATCTTCGTGCTCTTATTCCTCAACGCGATCCTCGTATTTTAGTGTTAGAACATGACTCACATGTTATTAATACTAAACATGATGTGATCTGTCGTGTTCAAAAGGATTAACAAGGATTTAAGATCCATGCTCACCATGAGCTGGTCCCATCTAACTGTAGACAGGGAGTTCTAATCCAAACCTCACGCTTAGTGAGTAACTCTTCTTGAGTCTCTGCAATAGATTTGAGGAACTTCATATCAAGAGAAAGATCGATACAACAAGTCGCTCGTTCATGCCAATGTGAGCGACTGATTTCTATGGTCCTCTCGGGATGTTAATGCTGCTCACATGCGGCTAAGTCGTCGGTGTTCGACTGATTAACGAACGTTGCTTTGCCCAACAAACAATGACGTTCTCATGGGAAGAAGATTTCAGAGGATGAGTACTTTAATGTTACTTCTAATAAGATCAGTATTGGGGGGTCATCAATCTCTAGTTCTGATGAGTTAGAGACAAATCAATCTTCTGGCTTGAAAGACATCTTGAATGAGATTGATGAAATTTATCAACACACTCAGACTCGAAGAGGAGTCATACCCCCTATCAATTATCGGAAATTAGCTAAATGAATTGAATCTAATGATGAACATTCAGTCATCATAGAATATCAATCCTCTAGCCTCTAGTTCTTTCATTGAACCTGAGAACGTCGCTTATATAGAGGGTAACCCTGTTGATCTAGTGAAAAGACTTGGTGAGCAACATGCCATGCTCAAATCATAGCAGGATACCATCAATGACTCCAAATCTTGATGGCTCAAATTGTCGTGAATAGGTTCAAGTCCCAGAAAATAAATTTGCCGCATCGGCACAAATCTTCCCAAAGAGCAGGATCATCTTCATCAAAAGGGAAGGAAGTTATTAAGACTTCTGATCAAGAAGCTCACAACCTAGAATCTTTCTCTGAAGAAGGAAAAGAGACCGAGAATGAACAGAATCTCTAGTCTGCTAAAATGGAAGAACTAGAAGCCCGCCTCAGTGCCATTCCTAATAAAAGTGAGCTCCAAGATGAGGGAGTTGTTAGGCCTATCCCACCTGAGATACAACCCCTTATCCTCCAAAGTTCAAAGTCCCGACCCTGCAAGCTTTTGACGGCACACGATCAGCGAATCAACATATCTATTATTTCAAGTTACAGATTGAGAATGTGATAGAAAATGATGTCGTACTAACTCATTTGTTCATTGGCACCCTTAAGGGGGTCGCCTTTAAATGGTTCATGAAACTACCTATAGGATGTGTCCAGAACTGAGCAGATCTAGAAAGACTATTCCTAACCAGATTCTTTGAAGAAGATATGGTCATCTTCACCCCCTCTCTTCTTGCCACTAAGTAGAAGAAAGGAGAGCCCATCAAAGCCTTCGTCGTGAGGTTCCGAAGTGTGGCTCTTCGATGTCCGACCGGTATGACATAGTCTACTCTGGTGGAAACTTATTGACACAACCTACAGACCAACCTCTTAACCAAAATAGGAGTTGCAGAGTGCTGTTCTTCAAAATAGATAGTTTCTCAAGGAAAACAAGCTGAAAAAATCGTTGCTAGGATTAAAGCCGAAGAAGAAGGCAAGCAAAAGCAACCAGTGCAACATGGTCTTGGCAATGCTTACCAATCAAAGGGAAAAGATACCATGGCCACTAAAGCTAGTACTCAATCGTCACCTGCTAAGCAGGGTAAGGCATCAGGTCAGCTAACAGCATCCAAGCAGTATTCTTTTAAGGAGGATCACGTGGTCACTCTATTCAAACTACTTTTGAAGAACAATAAGTTAAAACTTCCTAAAGTCAAGAAACCTGAAGAGGTGGGAAAGGTAGATGATCCCAACTACTGCCTCTACCACAAAATGCTGGGGCATCCAATGAAGAGATGCTATATTTTCATGGATATCCTATAGGCTTTGGTTGATGCCGAAGTGCTCAAGTTAAAGCCAGAGTAGAAGACTGTAACCACCAACATGATATCGATCCAATTCGAGAATTTTCCACCCGTTACAGCTCTAATCGGCATCGTCCCTATCCCTAAGGGAGAACTATATCTAAAAAACACTCACCCGCATGGTCAGAAAGATAAAGGATTGGTACCCTTTACTACTTCGAAAGGAGAAACAATATGGGCCCATCTCGATTTTCTTGATGACTAGTAGTGGACAAGTGGGTTGGAGAAGAAGAAGAGAAACAATGCTAAATCTTCTAATATGATTATCCCTTCTTTAAATAAAGATGATACCCATCTGATCCCCCTTACTGACTCGTTAGAGGAGAGGGCTACTCTTGAGGCTGAGCAAGAAGTAAATCCTAGATCTGGCACCAGGTCAGGAAGGACATACCTAAAAAGGTATGATGAAGCTGCTCAAGAAGCAGGAAAGCAGGCTGAAGAGATTAGTGGTAACATTCCTAAGAAGTCAGCCAATAAAGAGAAGCAAAAGGAGGTTCACTATAACAAGAACCTTATCCAACAAGAAGATAGGGGATCAAGCACTCCCTTTCATTTCAACGTCCTGGCACAACTAGCCAATATTCTTGCCAGGATCACTCTTTATGAGCTTCTAAAGCTGTCCAAGTCCATAAGAAGAGCTCTGCTTGAAGCTTTAACAGATACAGAGAGCTTTATCATATAAGTTCCTGTATTCCCAAAAGTTATAGAAGAACCTTCTTGTGCATAATGCCTGCAAGCTGCAAAAAGTCTGGCTTGCATATCATTCACACAAGAAGATATGTAAATCAAGCACAAGCATGATAGACCTTTGTATTATACAGGGTATATTAGGTCTTCTGAGATTAGCTGTTTCTTGGTTGACCCAGGATCCGTGCTCAGCATCATACCGTACAAGGTCATGTAATTCTTAGGGATTCCCTTGTATCGGCTGAGCTCCACTCAAACTACTATCTTTGGCTTCAACGCTAACAGCACGTGACCCATGGGCAAAAGCAAACTCAAATGCTAGATTGGAGATCTAAAGTCAGAGGTGACTTGCTACATCATAGATGTGGATACATCCTACAATCTATTGTTGGGACAACCTTGGATTCATACAAATCACAACATTGCATCTATTCTCCATCAAGTAATGAAATATGCTAATGATGAGGGAGAGGTCAAAACCTTGATAGCTGAGAGACAACCATTCAAGGGTGTAGAGACCTACCATACTAACTTAGTCTTCTACGTAGATTCCTAAGAACCAGAACAATAGAAAGATAATCCTAGCCGTGGAAATGAACCAAACATCAAGCCCGAGCCCGAGGAAGAGTGTTTATGGGAGTTAGATTTAAATGTAATGAGTCAGAATGAGCTCAACAATACTAATGTATCTAGTGAGGGTGATTGGTACATTAATAAAAATATCAACTTGGCTTACTTGTCTAATGCATCCTCTGAATGTGTGAAAACAGGGACTGATACAGATACAAGTACGGATCCGTGGCATGCATTGTATGCCGATGCATCACTTAATATACCATTCAAATCATCCTTCACTATATTCAAAGAGAGAGAAGACACACATAAAGACTTCTTCATAGTTCCGGCTAAGAAGAAAGGCCAAAAGCCAATCTATTTCGAGAAAATCAACTCTGAGCTATCAAATCAGAGAAGTCAGAGGATGACCTCGAATTCCCATTATTATGGGTCTAAGTCCCTCCATATGATGAATAATATGGGTTATGATTTTAATAAACAGGAAGGCTTAAACTTCAGGAAAAGGAAGACGAATACCAATTCGATTTATCGTCCCAGAAGGAAAACCTCTTGATTATTATAATAAAATTGGAGGGGGATTAGGATATGTTTCAACGCCACCTTTTTCAGAAAATGGATCCAATGAATGTCTATATTAAGATTAATCATCCGAATCTTCGTCATGGGACTCCGATGTTAGTATTGGGTCAGTCTTTAAAAGCATGATTATGAACATGACTTCAACTAGTCATCAAAATGATGATGAAGAGGATGATGAAGAATTAATTGTATCCACTAACAATCCTTGGATCAAACGCCTTAATATTTTATGGGATATGTGCTTCAAACAATGTAAGCCGCCCACAGAAGATAAAGTGATCTAAATAAGTATGGGGGACGAAACCAATCCCAAGCCAATTTTTGTAAGTGAGAGCTTATCACCATCCAAGAAAGAAGACAATATATCTCTCATCAAAGAATATATAGATGTCTTCACTTGGAACTATGAAGACATGCCTGGCCTCGACCCTAGGGTAGCCATGCATCCTCCAACATCGATCCAGATACGAAACCCGTTAAACAACAACAACGTAGGGTCTGTCCGGAGATCATGGAAGCAATTGAATCGGAAGTTAAAAATCTTATCGATTCAGGCTTCATCAAGGAGGAACAACACCCTGATTGGGTGGCCAACATTGTTCTTTTACCCAAAAAAATGGGAAGGTCAAAATTTGCATTGATTTTCATGACTTAAATACGGTGTTTCCAAAAGATGAATTTCCCCTCCCAATCGCAGATGTCATGATTGACAATACTTATAGATATGAGAGGATGTCTTTTATGGATAGATTCTTAGGATACAACTAGATCAAAATGTACCATGAAGACGAAAAGCACACAGCTTTTAGAACTCCACTGGGGGTGTACTATTATACATTGATTCCCTTCGAACTAAAGAACGTTAGTGTAACCTATCAGCATGCCATGAATACGATCTTCTATGAACATTTACGCAAGAAGATTGAGTGTTATGTAGATGATATTGTGGTAAAAACCCAAAAGAAAGGCGACCACCTTTCAGATCTGTAGATGATGTTCGACATCATGCTAACACATCAACTGAAGATGAATCAGACCAAATCTTTCTTGAGGATTGCCAGCGGTAAATTCCTTAGATTTATAATCATGTCTAAAAGGATTTCTCTTGACCCAGAAAAGGTGTGTGCTATCTAAGAAATACAACCTCCAAAGAATATCAAAGAACTCAGAGGCTCACAATATAGATTGGCTTATATCCGAAGATTCATATCAAATCTCTCGGGATGCTACCAGCCCTTTAGTAAGTTGATGAAGAAATGACTCTTATTCATTTGGGATGAAGACTGCTAAAAGACATTTGAGGAAATAAAGCGATACCTCACCCAGCCGCCCATTCTAGTGGCCCTAGTATTGGGAAAACCATTCCTTTTACATGTGAGAGCCATGAATCATTCTCTTGGATCTTTGTTGGCCCAGAATAATGACCAGGGTCACAAACATGTAATCTACTACCTCAGCAGAACCATGATTAGAGCTGAACACTGGTAGAATCCGGGGGAAAAAGAATACCTTGCCTTAGTGTTCGTCGTTCAGAAAATGCGATTCTATCTGGTCGGGCAATTAATCCATGCCATTTCCAAAGTAAATCCTTTAAGAGTGCTTATGATAAAACTTTCTTCATTGAATTGCTACCTCATAAAATGAGCTATACTTCTATCGCAATATACAATGCAATTCATACCCTAGAAGGCTATTAAGGGACAAGCCCTGACGGATTTCTTAGCTAACCATCTGGTACCAGATTCATCTAAATTACATAAAGATTACCAGATGAGATTGCGGAAGCTTGCATGACCTAAGAATTCATGTAAGTATGGAAATTATTCTTTGATGGTGCATCTAGAGCAAGACCTGATAGGAGAATCATAGCCGGCGTAGGGGTTGTACTCATATCTCTAATTGGCCATGTGATCCCAAGAGGATTCTCGCTAACCGAGCCATGTACCAACAATGTGGCAGAATCTAACGCTTTGCTGTTAGGGATGCTGTTGGCTGAGGAACTCAACATCTGATATCTCGAGGCCTATGATGATTCTCAACTCATCTTGAATCAAGTCCGAGGAGTATATGAAGTATGCAATGAATATTTTCTCCCATACCACTTTGCAGCATTAAAGTTAGCCTAAGAGTTTGAAGGCTTCTTTATCAGATACGTTCCATGCTAACAAAATACATATGCAGATGCTCTAGCGTCGCTAGTAGTCTCACTAGAATTACCACCGAAGACAGGAGCAAAAATATTTATCGCAAGTCATGACTTATATCACCCTAAGTTCCCTCTACATAGGGACAACAACGAAGATTGTCTATGAAACTTCTATCGATCTTGAACAAAGGGACTGGAGAGTCTAGTATATCTCCCAAAGAAGTGGCTACCATCAAACGGAAGGCCCTTTGATTCTACTACAATGTGGCTTCTCGAACGTTATATCGAAAATCGCATGATGGAGTTTTGCTTTGCTGTCTTTCTAGAAAAAAAGCACAATAAGCTCTCAAAGAAGCTGATGATGGGATATGTGGAGCTCATCAGTCGGTATCCAGATTATGGGACTGACTCTAGGGACTTGGGTATTATTGGCCAAAAATGATGGCAGACGCTGCCAATTATGCTAAACAATATCATGCATGCCAAATCCATGATGACTTCATCCATCAAGCACCACAGAATTTGCATCCAACATCTTCATCTTAGCCATTTGATATGTGGGGAATGTATATTATTGGACCTATCTCCCCGTCAACATCTAAAGAATATCAGTTTATCTTAGCAGTAACCGATTACTTTTTTAAGTGTGCTGAAGCAATACCTTTAAAAAGTCAAGACTTCAAAAGTGATCAAATTCATTAAACATCATGTTATATATCGCTTTAGCGTACCAAGCCGAATAGTTCATAACAATGAAACTCAATTCATCAGCCATGGTTTTTAGAGATTCTGTAACAAGTTCAGAATTCAAAGTGTCGCATTAATAGCATAATATTCGCTAGCTAACAGCCTTGCAGAAGCTTTCAATATAACCATTGTGAAGCTTCTCAAAAAGTTTGTCTCTAAAAGTCGACGTGACTGAGATGAAAAACTTGGTGAATGTCTATGGGCTTATCGCACAACAGTAAGGACCCGACAAAAGCTACTCCCTTTTCTTTGGTTTACGGTTGTGAAGTTGTAATACCATTAGAAATTCAAATCTCATCCCTAAGAGTTGCTCTTGCAACTGGGATGACTGATAAAGAATAACATCGACTACGTCTCCAAGAAATGGAAGTGTTAGACAAAAAACAGCTTCAAGCCTAACAACAGATCAAGTTATACCAAGCTTGAATCTCAAAAGTCTAAAAAAAAAGGTCAAATAAAGGATCTCTAAGAAAGACGACCTTGTCTTAGCAGTCAGGTGATCTATGGTCATGACACATAAGACAAAAGGAAAAATCAATACCAAATGGGAACGACCCTTCATAGTAGAATCAGTCTACTCGAATGGAACTTACCGTCTCATTAATCAGAAAGGCGATAGAATCATGATGCTAATTAACAAAAATTTCTTAAGAAATATTACTCATAAAATCATGAGACCCCCTTTTCCCTCACCTGCTAAGTCTAAAAAGAGAAATTGAACTCGCTCAAGACTGGGGGTTGGTTACTTGGAATTCACTGGATTAAGAGTAATAACTCTTCTAAGTTGTCATGTTCAACAAAACACCTTTATCAATTACAAAAATCTTTCTCAGCTAGCTTATCAATCTTCTCCAATAAGATAATAGGGCTACGATACTATCAAGTTAACAATACACCTCTGATAGTCAAAAAGTCTACGGATGATCAAACAAAATCAACTTATCAATCCTCTTCAACATGATGATAAGTCTACAAAGGTGTTCAAACGATAACACAATCTTATCACGTTAACAATACACCTCTAATAATCTACTTGTTAATTCTCTTCAATAGATTGACAAGGCCACAAAACATTGCTCAAATCACAAAACAACTTTTATTTATATTGTCAAGCTAACACCATATCTCTAATGATAAAATCAACTTATCAACTCTCTTTAATAGAGTGGTAAGTCCTCAAAAATCTTATTCAAATACAAAAATCGTGCAATGTTAACACTACACCTCTGGTGCTCTTAACTATTTTCGTTGTTTCAAGTTAAAAAATAGCATAGAAAGAAACAAGAAACAAGGGAAAACCAAAATATTATCATTTTTATTCAAAATATTAGAGAGTGATACAAAAGTACTATTTTGTAATTATCAAAAAGAACGGTAAATAATTATGCTTCCGGTCCCATTAGTCTAACAGATGCAAGGCGAGACTTGACGCCTGAGAGATTTTTTCTCATGAATTGCCCATGCCGTTTCTGCGGCTCGTTGTCTAAGCTCCTCTTCACTCGGCGATGCAGCAACAACCTCCTTCTTAATCTCATTGAGAACTTGTACCTCCTTACAGTGCTGTTCAAAGACTTCTGCACTCTTGAAAGAAAGTTCTTTCACGACAGCTTCTTCTTGGACAAGTTGGACCTCTCTCTGAGATAAGGCCCCTTGTAGCTGAGTAATGGACTCTCTCGTCTGAATAATGAAGTATTGAGAAGTCCACATGCGACAACGAAATCGGCCAACTCTGATTGTACTTGATCGTGTTGCTCTTGCAAAGAGGCGATATGTGCTTCTTTCCCAGCTAGATTTTTTTGAAAGGCTTCCCTTTGATGCACTATTTCAACTTGTATGTTAGCAAAAGCTTATTCAGTCTGTGATTCAAGATCAAGACGTCCAAGGTCTTGTAGAGCTCTCAGATCTTCCTCTAGACGAGAAATGCCTTCTATGCAACACTCAATACATCAGGCATCACTAAGACACCTGATGTTTTTCATGTAGTTCATCAAGAAAGGCCTAAAAGCTTCAAAAGTGCCTTGCCTAGCACTAACGATGCTAATAGTTCGCTTCATCGCACGTTCTACCCGTTCAATGAAATCCTTGAGCAAGCCGAGAATAACCTCCGGGCTCAGAGAAACAGCTAGGGATGGCACTAAGGCACCTAGAATTATAGAGCTCGATGGAAGATTTGTAGATGGTCTCAGTGGAGCTGAGCTTGAAGCACATGTATCATGCACTTGCCCAAGAGAAAGCGTTAGAGGAAGTGACTGCTCTGTTGGAGGAGTTGTTATCACTCTAATCTCTTCAGTCGTCGGTGCCGAAGGTCCTGCATATGAAAATCATAAGAATGTAGGAGAAGAATACATTAAACTTTAAAATGGAAAATGCTTACCTATGAAAGAAAGAGCAGCATATGCATACCCTTTACCAAACGTTACCGCCTTTAGTTCATTAGCACCAGCGTCGTCATCAGGAAAAGAAATTCCGCATGATGAGCTTTCATCTTCTTGTTCTACAGAAGGCTAAGGCGAGCTTATGGCGATCATCGATTTGGGAGCTAACCCTATTGTTGGACTTGGCCCTATAGTTCCCATAAGTGGCATCAGTGCTTAAGATGGAGGAGATTGATGTTCTTCAAGATCATCAATTCCGGCCACCATAGGTTCTTACTCAGTAGGCCCAGAGGGAAGTCCAACAAAAGTACCTCTAGCTTCTTCAGCTTGAGTGGATTTACGCTCTGCTTCTTCTTATATCGCCTCCACGATTGGAGGTATGATGCATGCGGTAGTGGTAAGCTTGAAGGGTTCCCTTCACCTGTTCATGTGGAGAAGCAGCATATTCTTCATCCCTAGCAGCTGATTTATCCTCATTTTCTGTTTGGATGATAAGAAGAGACCGTGCCCGCTAAAGCAGGACTAGTCAAGCGAAGTCCTCTCTGATGGGAAATGCCCACAATAGATGACTCCTCTTCCTCCTCCTCTATGTGCGTAACAGGGGTAGACTTAAAAGCATACTATAATAATTTAACCCCTAGCTAAGCTTTAGAGGTTGGGGACTCGACCGATAATTTTTGACGAGTTTGGTTGCCAAGATGACTCGTATCTTCTTCAGGAAGAACTCGTTTCCCTGCTACTCTCTCTTCCCATGTTTTAGCTACTTTGGCTCCTTACTCTCTGGTTTCTGCTGCTTCGGCTTCTTCACCCTTGGTTGCTACCTATTGATAGGATAGATATTCATCGATCCCCTTTAGACGAGTTATTTTGGAGTGTTTCTTTGACTCATACATCTTCCTAAATTCCTTCAGACAGGAAGTGTTCACTCTATATTCATGGATCCTAGACGCAGCATAGTACCAAGTACCAAAACCCAGAGCAGTGTGTAAGTTGGTGTAGGCACTAAAAATACCAAGAAACAAATGAGCGTCGAAGCCTACAACAGACACGACAAGGGTCATCATAATGACGAACCTCAGTCCGAAGCTCGTTAGTGAAGACGAAGCTTAAACTCGTCAGTGAAGACGAATCTCAAGCTCGTTAGTGAAGACGAAGCTTAAATTCGTTAGTAAAGATGAAGCTCAAACTTGTCAGTGAAGATGAAATTTTCTCAAAAGACGAAGCTCCCTATATAGCAAAGCTTGCTTTGTTAGATGAACCTCACTACGTACCGAGGTTCGTCTCATCAGACAAATCTCACCATGTAGTGAGGCTCGTCATACCAAGTGAGGCTCGACGCCAGGCAGTTAATTACCTCAATGACCCAGTTAGCCCACGTGGGTTAAACTTAAGGAGTTAGTTATGCCCCGACTCCATGATTTTAGCGCATTAGTTATGCGCTAAGGCCTATAAATAGCCATGAGCAGCTATGAAGAGGCTAACTTTGACGCGCACATACAAAGCTAGCACTCATGTTCTTAGATCTCTTTTAAGACCCGAACCTTGGTTCTCGATATCTAAACCATCAACAGATGCTGATTCTCCTCTTGAGTTGAAGCGATCTTGTTCTGATCATTAACGGGAAGCAATCTCAACTCAAACATCGAGTGAGGCATCCTTCCACCACACAAAACCCATGTTAAACAAAGGAGAAGTCAAATCTACCTTCTCCTCTTCTGTACTTGAGAAATAGTGATTGTAAAGAGATTTTTACCAGGCGATATAATCTTTTCTCAAAACTAAAATAGTTAAGAGAATATCAATCATTTCATCTTTTTCGGGACCCTACAGAAGATGATGACCTCAGTGGGAGAATTCATCTTCTCAGAAGAAATGATTGTGGCATAATCAGACAAGATCGCTGTGGGAACTGACATCGAGACTCTTGTCATCGAGTTCGACTAGTCTAAGTATGAGGAGTTACTCTCCTCTCATACTTCGAGTCCCACCAAGGCACGCAAGTGCCGCAGAGTCTCTTAAGAGACTTTAGCCTACATGGCGTCTGATAACCCAACTCGAGCTCACCTCGAGGAGAGATCCTCACCTCTGAATGTCGAGGCTTCGAAAATCAGCCACTAGTCTACCCAATGGGTTGCAAGCAACCCAAAAAAACTCTAATTATCGTGGAACCCACTGCTGATGTGCTATTAAGGAGGGCCAGATGTCGTTGATGCCAAAATCAGGCTCGCCATGAAGCCCGAGCATTGGTCTCTTTGGATGATTTTCACTATCAGCCATGAGACGATGTGTCTAAGGCCCACAAGACAGTCGAGACTTGACTAACTGAGGTGTGTTAAAATGACGAAACTCACCTAAACATCCGAGTGTGCTCAGACGATGAACCCTACCTTTAATAAGAGGCTTGTCCAAAACAACCACTGCATCTTTCAGGATAAGTTCGTCATGTTGTTCAAACTGGTCAGGCTCAGGCTCATCGAATTGATGAACCTCGCTTCCAGCGTTCACCTCCAAGTGAACATGTCGAGGTTCTATGACAAGTGCATCCCCCTTATCCAAGTTCACCCCGATGTTGGAACTGGCCAGAGTTAGTCTCATCAAAAGGACAAACCACATCCTCAATACCGAACTCGCCTCGTTGCTGAGCCACATTCAAGTGGCCAAGTTGAGGTTCGACCACGATGGCAAGTGCATCCCTCGAATCAATTTCACTCAATTGATGAACCTCGTACCAACCATGAGGTTCGTCCAACAACTCAGGCTCGTTAATCTCTAACACTTAGAGATTCTTGCGCATGCACGCTACCGAAGTCAACTGGGGGTGACCCTATTGCTGATCTCTGTGATTACCGAGTTAGCAAGCGTAGCATGAGCCAGATGAAATCTTAATGTAGCTGTGAGAGGCTCATCTCTATAGTTCTTGCTAAATGCTAATATGGAGGACCATCATCGAGGCCCTCCATCTTTGAGCAGTTGTCTAGACTACCAGAGGCCCCATCTTTCAGAAGAAGGCGCTTTTATCCCAAGAGACGTGTTCCTAAGAATGAACCCGTTAAAGTTACAATCAATATGATTAGCAGGAGAAAAGGCAAAGGACTAGCTGGTCCTTCTGACTTCTGATCCCTGATTCTCTCTAGGGCTGAAAGAGTTCGTTATCAAACAAGATGGCATCTTTTAGTGAACCCGCACAAAAAATGGCTCAATAACTCCACTAGACTATCGACAACTGGAAGATGACACTTACGAGGAACCTGACAACTCAACTATTGCCACTTCTTAAGCGTCTAGCACCGATCAAAGTAAATAAGCGAATGCTCACATGGCCAGGAATGAAGAAGACTTGGTGAAAAAAGCTACAGTAACAGCAAATTATCCTTCTCCAATAATAGGAAACTATCGCACTCATGAGGAAGACGATAGACAAGCTCACCAAGGCAAAGGAGAAGAAGAAAAACAAAACTGTCGGCGAAGCTTCGGGATCAAGACATCGACAACCTTCACCCAGTGCTGGGGAATCTAGCCGTTGAAACCAAGATGGCGCCGATGCAGAGGATGATGATGAAGAAATTTTTATAATTCATTTTGAGTCATCAGAAGCTGAATCCAACTCTCGTAGGAAGGAGCGAGACCAGAAGTTGGAAGACTTCCAGAAGTAACTAGATGCACTAAAGCTTCAGGGAAACTTCAAGGGACTGGGGGTGACTAGACCATACCCCGCCGAATGGGACTCAAGTCCCCTATCCTCCAAAGTTCAAGCTACTCAACCTCCTACAGTTTGATGACAAGGGATCTCCTACACAACGCATCTACTATTTCCAAGTGCAGACTGGGCACATAGTGGGGAATGATCCTATCATGGTTTGACTATTCATTGGTACCCTCAAGGGGGTTGCTTTCGAATGATTTTGCATATTGGAGCCTGGGTCCATCAATTGCTGGAAGGACATGAAAAAGCTCTTCATGGTTAGATTCCTTGATGATGACACAAAAGTGTCTATGGCCACACTGCTAGCCGAAAAGCAGAAGAAGACAGAGTTTGTCAGTGATTTTGTCAAAATATTCAGGAATCGATCACTACATTCTCGAGATCAAGTCTCCGAGGCCATTCTCATAGAGATGTGCTGGAATAATCTCTCCATCAACATACTATCAAAAATGGGCACAGTTGAAGCACGCTCATGGAAAGAATTGATTTGGCAGGGAGAACAGGTCGAGAACATGCTCAAAAGGATGAATGCTGAAGAGTCGAGCGAGTCTCTCTCTAGAAGAGGGGGTAACCAAGGTAACTTCACCCCTTAGAAGCAATTAAAGGGGAAGAATACTTTGGCAGTGGAAACCATTTCATCCACTAAATCGTCCTTGAAGCAGAAGGGTAAATCTTCAGATTACAAGTTTTAGAAGCAATACGACTTCAAAGACAAGCATGACATCCCAATCCTCATGTCTTTGATCAATATGAAGAAGATCAAGTTCCCCCAAAATCAAGGTGACCTGAGGAGATTTCGACGACAGATGACCCCAATTACTGCACATACCACAGGATGGTTCATCACCCAAAAAAACATGCTACAACATTCTGAAGGATAAAATCCAAGTTTTGTTGGATGTAGGCATCATGACCCTCCAACCTGAACAAAAGAAGATGTCTACAAATATGGTCTCCTTATGATTCGAAGATTTCACAGATTTCCTTGTTCACAACGGTATGAAGCCGATCCCACAAGCCGAGACCATGGTTGTGAATCTTGATCCTCATCATCAAAAGAAGAAGGGTATTGTTTTCCACACTACTCTAAAAGGTGAAGTCATGTGAGTCCATCCTGACCTACTTGTAAATGAGCAATGGGTGTTGTCGAGTTCGAAGAAAACCAAAGCAAAGCAAAAGTTGTGCAACGCTGTTTCTGCCATTCCATATGAGGGGGTTGAAAGTACTTCCCTTAGTAGCTTCAGTGATGAACAACCAACATTCACCACACAAACTGCGCAGTCATCAAGAACCCACGGTGGTAAGGAATACTTGAAAATTTACCCTGAAGTGGTAGACACTTCACCAAAACCAACAGAGGAGGTGGCGAAACGCAGTTGCCCACTTGTGATCCAAAGACAAAGGAGCTCCATTACAATAAAACGCTCTAGAAAGATACTCCTAAAAGCTCGAAGGGCTCTTTTCGAGTTGGCTTAGCTAGTCAATATTCCAGCAAGGGTCATGCTATTTGAGCTTCTATGCTTATACGATCGACCAGGGAAGCTTTACGTGAAGCAATGGCAGATAACGAAGCATTCCTTGCTCATATTCCACCAAACCCGATGGAGGAAATAGCAGAAGCATGCCCTCCAATGCCACAGGGTCTTTTGAAGACGGATGCCATATATAACGTTCTCTTCAGAAGACATGTTCATGAAGAACCCGAAGCATGATAGGCCTTTATATTACACGGGATATATTGGTTCTATTTGGGTAGAGCCAATCTAGGTTGACCCTGGCTCCACCCTGAGCATCATATTGCTGAGGCTTATCAATAATATTAGGGTCCCACTTCACTACCTGTCAATAACAGGAACTACAATCTATGGCTTCAACGCCTCTAATACCTGTCATCTTGGCAAGATCAAGCTTAAATTCCAAATGGGTAATTTGAAGACGGATGTCACCTGCTATGTTATCGATGTAGAGACATCCTACAATTTGCTATTGGGTTGACTGTGGATTTATAACAACTTGATCATTCTATCCACTTTGCATCAGTGCATGAAATACATGGATGAGAACGGCAAGGTTAAAACAATGGTCGTGAAAAAGCAACCATTCAAGGAGGTGGAGAACTATTTTACTAATTCTATCCACTACCTAGATGGTGAGCTGAGCGACGCATCACTACTTGAGGACTTCGACAGTGGCAACGAGGCCGATACCAAACTTGAATACATACAGGGGCTTATCTTTAACAACATTGATCCTGTTGTGATTGGCTTTGAAAGCCTTGATGTAAATGACGCCACTGATGATGACGGTAAAATTGTCTTCAATAATAATGAGGGTTTAGCTTACTTGTCGTGCGTTGAATCTAACTCTAACATATCACGTATGAGTACCAACATGTCGCCAAATCCCTTGTCATGATTATATGCTTAGTCAGCATTGTACATGCCGATTCATTCTTCCTTCACAACAAGCTAGCGATGCATCGAGTCTTCGCAAGCCATCTTTGTGGTTCCCGACAAAAAAATGGCCAAGAAGACATCATCTTTAGGAAAACTGCGTATCCAATGGAAACTCTTTAGGACAGATCTGACAAAGAAGGAGCTCCTTAATTCTCACATTTTAGGCCAACAACACTTCGCATAATGGAGAAAATGGGATATGACTTTTTCCATGCAGGAGTTTTAAATTTCGACAAAGACCGGCGCACTCCGCTTGCCCCCTTTGTCCTAAAAGGGAAGCCTGATAACTATATGATAAGACTCGCAGAGGATTGGGATACATGTCTCCAACGCCAATGCATGCTTTGAGGCTAGTGAAGAGTCAGACGACTACTTTGTCAGTTCTTCTTCCGAATTGATATGCTAGGATTTAGATACCAGTACAGGAGCCGTATTCAAGAAAATTATGGCTAACATGACCTCGGCTCTCCCAAGTGAAACTCGGGAGGATAACTAATTACCTCTATTTGAGGATCCATTGAGTCGACAACTCAGCATGTAGTGGGAAAGCTGCTTCGAACAGCATAAGCCTCCTACTGTCGTCAGGGTAATCTAAGTGAACATGGGAGATGAGCCTAACCCTAAACCTATATTATAAGTGATAGCTTGTCACTCAAAGAGAAGGAAGACCTCATTGCTCTTGTACATGAGTACATTGATATCTTCGCTTGGAACTATGAGGTATGCCCAGCCTTGATCCTCAGGTGGCCATGCACCGCCTTAACATCAAGTCAGATGCCAAGCCTGTCAAGCAATAGCAACGGTGATTTCGTCCATAGATCATGGAGGCAATCAAAGAAGAAGTCAAAAAACTTATTGATTCAAGGTTTATCTGAGAAGAGCAACATCCTAATTGGGTGGCCAATGTCATCACAGTTTTGAAAAAGAATGGGAAGATTAGAGTTTACATTGACTTCCAAGACTTAAACTCAGTATGTCCGAAAGACTACTTCCCTTTGCCCATCACGGACGTCATCATCGATAATACATGTGGATTTAAAAGGATGTCATTAATGGACAGATTTTTAGGGTACAACCAAATTAAGATGTATCCTGAAGATGAGAAGCATACTTTCTTCTGAACACCTTTAGAGATATACTATTATACGGTAATGCCATTCGGACTGAAGAATACTGGTGCCACATATCAGCGTGCTATGACCACTATTTTTTAGCAACACTTGTGAAAGATAGTTGAATGTTATGTCGATGACTTGGTGATTAAAAGCTATAGCAATGGTGATCATCTGCATGACTTGAAGATAATGTTTGACCTTATGCGATCACATCAATTGAAGATGAATCCAACCAAGTCCTTCTTGGGAATGGCCAGTGGCAAATTTCTTAGATTCGTGGTCACAACTAATGAAATCTACCTTGACCCCGATAAAGTCAAAGCTATTCAAGAACTTCCACCTCTAGAAATCTTAAGGAGCTTCGGGGTCTACAGGGGCATCTGGGTTACATCCGCATGTTCATTTCTAACTTGTCAAGCAAGTGCCAGCCATTCTCAAAACTCATGAAGAAAGCCATATCCTTTGTATAGGATGAGGCCTACCAAAAAACATTTGAGGAGATCAAATTATATCTCTCTAGCCCTCTACTATTGGTCGCACCAAAATCGGGTAAGCCATTCCTGATATACGTTCGAGCTACCGAGCATGCCTTAGCAGGACTCCTAGTGCAAGACAATGATAATGGCCATGAGCAAGCCATTTATTATCTTAGCAAAACTTTATCAAGAGCTGAACATCACTATCCTCCCCTCGAGAAGGAATGTTTTGGCCTTGGTCTTCATAATTTAAAAGATGCGACACTATCTGGTCAGGTAGACCATATATGTCATCTCCAAGGTTAATCCACTATGGGTATTCATGACGCAGTCTGGCGCATTGAATTGGTGACTCACAAGATGGGTATTATTGCTATCCCAATACAACATCCACTTCATGCCACAAAAGGAAGTAAAAGGTTAGGCTATTTGTGATCTCCTCGCCAATTACCCCTTGGAGGGAGAAGTCGATTTATATCAAGACATGCCAGATGAGACGTGCGAAGCTAATATAGTCTCAAAAGAACAAGTATGACAACTATTATTTGATGGCCCACCAAGGACAAGCCCTAAAGCTACAATTGTTGCTGGAGTGAGGGTAGTCTTGGTTTCTTCGCAAAAAGTATTACCTCGAGCTTTCTCTCTGACAGAGCCATGCTTTAACAACGTTGCTAAGTATAATTCTTTGCTCATTGGTCTTGACCTAGCCAAGAGGTTGGGGGTAAAACACCTAGAAGAATATGGCGACTCCAAGCTTGTCATTAACCAACTAAAAGGGGAATTTAAAGTTAGACATGAGGATCTGGTCCCTTACCACGAAGCGACCATCACATTGGCCAATTCTTTTGAAGGATTCTATATTGATTATGTACCCCGCCTCTAGAATACATACGCTGACGCATTATCCTCACTCACGGTTACACTAGCTTTGCCTGAAGGGATTACTCAGCTGATCACTGTAGCTAGCAAACAACTTTTCTGATTGAAATATGCATTGCAAGTCAACACGATCGATGAAGGGCCTAAGGCATTCGACCCTATAGGTTGGTGATTCTCGATCATCGACTATGTCCTATATAGCCTGTTGCCTAAAGACATTAAAGAAATAGAATCTATATGCAGACGACCGCCAAGATTCTATTACGATTCTCTATCACAGACCTTGTACATGAAATCATATGATGCATTGTTGCTTCGTTGTTTATCTAACCAAGAAGCAGAAGAAGCCCTTAAAGAAGCTCACGATGGTATTTTTGGAGCTCACCAGCCTGGACCTAAATTATGGGACTGACTGCATAGACTTGGCTACTACTGGCCAAATATGATTAGAGAAAATGTTGCTTACAGCAAATAGTGTCACGCACGTTAGATATATGCTAACTACATACATCAGTCATCGAAACATCTACATCCTTTAGCCACATCATGGCCATTCAAAACATAGGGTATGGATATTATCGGCCCATTTCCCCCACCTTCTGCGAAAGGATATCACTTCATCCTAGCGATAGACGATTACTTTTCCAAGTGGGCCAAAGCAATCCTATTGAGAGAAGTCAAGATAAGTGATGTCGTCAAATTCATCAAACATTACATCATATACAGGTACGGTGTCCCAAGCGCATTATCCATGACAACGGACCTCAGTTTGTTAGCTAGGCCTTCACATGATTCTGTGACAAGTTCACAATCAGAAACTTGATATCAACAGCCTATAATCATGCTGCAAATGGATAAGCAAAGGCTTTCAATAAGACCATCATCAAAATTCTCACCAAATTGGTTTCCACAAGCAAACGAGACTGGAGTGAGAAGTTGGGTCAAAACTTATAGGCGTATCGCACGATGGTTCATACACTAACAAGTGCTACGCCATACTCCTTAGTATACGGATGTGAAACCGTGTTTCTATTAGAAGTTCAAATTTCCTCTCTTCACATAGCACTTGTGATCAGTATGAAGACAGAAGAAAGTCATCATCGACGTCTTGAAGAACTTGAAGTACTAGATGAAAAGCGACTACAAGCTCAACAGTATATCGAGTTTTATCGGGCTCGAATCTCTAAAGCGTTTGACAAGAAGTCAGATATCATATTTTCAAGGAAGGTGACCTAGTTCTCACCATCTGACGCCCAATGATTTTGAACTTTAAGAAGAAAGGCAAGTTCAAACCGAAATGGGAAGGACCATTTGTAGTAGAAACAGTCTACTCAAATGGAGTACATCGCCTAATCAATCAAGATGGTGATAAGATTATGATGCCTATCAATGACAAATTTCTTAAATACTACCCATAAGCTTCCTACAAAGGTCTTCATGATTAACGAAGACTACTATGCCCATTCAGAAGAAAAAGAGATCATTCCATATCTCAACAATGCTGCAGGTTCAAACACTATGGATGCAATGACAATAATTGACCTTAACAATATTAAGGAATGCAGTTCTTGGCATTGTTAAGACCAAAAATGCTATTTTGACCCCCACGAGTTTAACCAAGGTGAAAAGTTCAGCCATTACTGCCCTCTAAATTCTCTCACCAATCCTCTTCAATAGGATGGTGGGTCCATAAAACTATTACGTTAATGATTACCTCTGATAGTTAGTTTTCTCTAAAAATTCCCTCATTAATCCTCTCCAACAGGATGATGGGTCCACAAATTCTCCCACCAATCCTCTGTAATAGGATGTCCGATCCACAAAATACAATCATGTTAACGATTACCTCTAATAGTCAACTCAATAACTCTAATTGAGAATATTCTTAGTAGTGGCCTACCATGTGATGAGCCCTTACTAATCATTTAATCAGGTTAGTGATCTACCATGCGATGATTCACCATCTGATTTTTCTTTTTCGAATGTTCTATCTCCTTAAAGCGATTAAAGATAGTGGCCTACCATATGATGTGCTGCTTTTCCAATCACAGTTGTTATACTCCTATGTCACTGAACATCTTAATTATTTCCACACTGTTATTCCTACAAATGACGTCAATTATTGATAGTGGCCTACCATGTGATGTGCTGTTATTCCAATCACAATCGTTATACTCCCATGTCACTAAATGAGTTGATTATTTCCACACCGTTATTCCTACAAATGACATCAATCATTGATAGTGACCTACCATGTGATGTGCTGCTATTCTAATCACAGTTGTTATACTCACATGTTACTAAACGACTTAATTATTTTCACACCGTCATTCCTAAAAATGACATTGTTCATTGATAGTGACCTACCAAGTGATGCACCCCTATCTAACCCCTTATTCTCAAATCATGACCTACCAAGCGATGAATCACTATTTGAATTTGAGATTGATTGCATTAACGATAACATCACATTCCATAAATCATTCTTACAAATGGCCACTTCCTAAAATAGTAGGCATACCATGCGATGATCCTCGCTTTCAAATTCCCAGGTTGAGCTATTATGTTGAATGGAACAACCAAACCTGATTACGACTTAACCGTTGTAATCACACTCAATCCTTAATCTAATGCCTTAAATAGCTAAGCATAGAGGAGAAATCTTAGCATAAGCCTAAGGGAAACTCCTCAACAATTTACCATGCTATGGGTAAAAACGTAGCTAGTCCAACTCAAACAGTAGTTGGTAAAGACACATCAAGTCTATTGATAGTAGACGTTTTGCTAAAAATCCTAAGTTACGATTATTAATTACACAAAAGAAGAGAATAATCGATGGATAAAACATCAATTTTATTCATGCAAAGATTGAAGCTACATTAACAAAAGTTAAATTACATGGATCGAACTCAGATAAATCAAACAACGTTACAAGTTCATCCAATGACCTTCGATGCTCCACTTTAGTTTCTTATAATGCCTTCTTTTGCAACTTATCATCGTAAAACATCTCCAGGTTTCTCACGGTAGTACCAAAACTCTCCTCCACAAATTCTTCAGCTTCTAATTATTAAAATTCCTTCTCTCATTTCTTGGAAAAAAACTTTCACCATTCCCAACATTCAACTGGGAGAAACACAAGTTACCGAAATAATTGAACTTCAGACTAGACTGAAGAACTATGACCCTCAGAAGGCTAAGCATTTCAGTGGGTCTATGAAGTTGCCACATATTCCAAGGCCCGAGATGAAGATTTGCATGCTTGGAGATGCTCAGCATGTTGAAGAGGCAAACAAGATTGGACTTAGAATACTTCCTCTGGGTTTCGTTTGAAAGCCCAACAAGTTGCTGTAGCACTTCCTGACTTCGGTTCTGAAAGATTGAGAGATTCTCAAGAATGGGATAGTGAAGCTGATCTACTCTGGTCTGTACTGCATTTGAATCAATATCACCATGCGAAGAAGTGGGAATAGGTAGATGAACAACTGCGAAGAGCAAAGTGAGGAAGTTAACTCAAACAAGCCAAACTGGGATACAAGACAAGCTTCACCTAAGAAATGATGCGAGCTTCGACTAAAGGATGGTACAAGCCTCATTAGATAGGCGAACTCTGTTTGATAGATGAATCTCGTCCATCAAGATGAACCTTGTCACATAGAGGAATTACGCCTAACAGACGAGCTTTGTCAGAAAAGACAAGACTCATCAGATCGGCGAGCCTTGCCTAACAGATGAAACTCATCCATCAGTTGAGCTTCATGTCAAAAGGGGAACTATTCGTCTCCCTCAAAGACTCAAGCCCAAAATAGCTAGAGTTTAACTACTCTAAAATGCAAATTTTGCATTCGAGTGCATTACCTGAGAAAACATACAAGGCGACGGGCTCGCCTGAAGAGCTAGTGGCCTTCTTGCTCTTCCCTTTGCCAGCGGTAATTTTGGGGGCCATAGGTTTGAAATCTAGAAGAAGAGGGAGTAAAAATCGAAGGCAAAAATTTGGTGCAGACGAAGCGCCTAAACTTTTGAAACTTGAAGAAGATGACAACTTTGTCGAAGGCAGACAACTATTTATAGGTGGGAAATCAAATCAGTGGCCGAGATCCGCTCCATATATCTCGAGATGCTAGCTGGTGACCGTTAATCAAGCCAAAAAACTCGTGACGATGGAGGTGTATAATATTTAATGCTGATGAGACCTAAGTGTCAGTCCCATATAGGGCACACGAAGCTCATACAAAGTGACGTGACTCAACTGCTAAGCCTCATCTTGAAGCATCAAAGCTCACCCAAAAATGATGAACTATAAGGTTCATTTCGAAGTGTCAAAGCTTGCTAAGATGCTAAGCGCATCATGCAAACCAAGCTTATTATAACCAAAAAAAGGTTCAAAGTATTTAAGACCCTATACAACCCAATTCAGGTCTGAAAACTTTAAAGGGGTCTTTTAGGCACTAAAAATGCTGGGAAACAAATGAGCATCGAAGCCCAGAAAAGACATGAAGAGAGTCATCATAATGACAAACCTCATCTCAGACAACAAAGCTTGTCATTGGAGGTGAAGTCCAAAGCTTGTTAGTGAAGATGAAGCTCAAACTCATCAGTGAAGACGAAGCTCAAACCTATCAGTAAAGACGAAGCTCAAACTCGTCAGTGAAGATGAATGATACGAGTTGCCGTGCGAGAACCTTTGATCGCGGAATTATCAAATGTAGGTTGAGAAGAGGATGATAGAAACACAAGCACAATTCAGTATATGGCGAAGAAAAATACCTTCTCTAGATTATGAGTATGAAAAGATTACAATCCCTCTCTCACAATCTCACTAGAATCGAGAACAAACTCTCAATTCTGATTAAACCCTAATACAATGATTAGAATCTCTCTATGATCTAAGATCTCATAGATCCTCATAATCTAAGCCCTAATCCTTTTGATCAGGATCTCACTTAGACCTAAAACTCTTTAGGACAACATCTTGGCCTCTAACCTCCTCTTTAGAATCCTAAACAGTCCCTATTTATAGGGTTTACAACATGGATACAATCTGGTAAATAACCAAAATCAAACCAAACTAGAATTCCTTCAAAACAGAAACCAAGTCTGCCCAGGAAACCTCGATTAGTCGACTCATGACTGCATATGAGTCTACTCATGACTAATGAGTCAACCCATAAGCTGATGAGTCGACTAGCAGAAGCTTTTGATAAAACGGTTAGGTTTCGTGAGTCGACTCATGATTGGCATGAGTGGACTCAACCTGATGAGTCGACTCATGTACATGTATGAGTCGACTCACGGCTGAAATCTAGATTTTTCGAATCTGCTGCTCGCCGTCTCATTTCACGCTTTCACCTGTGCTCCGCCGTTTCGCTTCACACCACTATTCTCAAGATATCATGAGAATCACCTATCCTCAAGCTCCCATGAGGATCGCTTTTCTGAAGAGAAGATACACCCGTATCATGGGTCCCCCCTTAAGAAACTTGAAGTCCCATTCAAGTTAGAACTTCAGCTGAGGAAACTCTCGAGCCCCTCCATCTTTGTTAACTTCAGTCATCTTCTTTTTCCTTCTTCTCTGAACTCCTTCCAAATAAAAGGATCTCGCTAAGCTTCTTGTATTGCGATCAAGTCAGGACCATACACAGGATGCCCCTTCACCGGATCTGATGCTCTGATACCAACTTGATACGAGTTGCCGTGCGAGCACCTTTGATCGCAGAATTATCAAAGGTGGGTTGAGAAGAGGATGATAGAAACACAAGCACAATTCAGTATATGGCGAAGGAAAATACCTTCTCTAGATTATGAGTATGAAAAGATTACAATCCCTCTCTCATAATCTCACTAGAATCGAGAACAAACTCTTAATTCTCACTAAACCCTAATACAATGATTAGAATCTCTCTCTGATCTAAGATCTCATAGATCCTTATAATCTAAAACCTAATCCTTTTGATCAGGATCTCACTTAGACCTAAAACACTTTAGGACTGCATCTTGGTCTCTAACCTCCTTTTTAGAACCCAAAACAGTCCCTATTTATAGGGTTTACAATATGGTGGCAATCTGGTAAATAACTAAAACCAAACCAAACTAGAATTCCTTCAAAACAGAAACCAAGTCTGCCCAGGAAACCTCGATGAGTCGACTCATGACTGCATATGAGTCGACTCATGACTAATGAGTTGACCCATAAGCTGATGAGTCGACTGAGCAGAAGCTTTTGACAAAACGGCAGGGTTTCGTGAGTCGACTCATGACAGGCATGAGTCGATTCAACCTGATGAGTTGACTCATGTACATGTATGAGTCGACTCACGAGCTAAAATCTAGATTCTTCGAATCTGCTGCTCACCGTATCGTTTCACACTTCCACCTGTGCTCTGCCGTGTCGCTTCACACCATTATTCTCAAGATATCATGGGAATCACCTATCCCCAAGCTTCCATGAGGATCGTTTTTCCGAAGAGAAGATACACCCGTATCAATGAAACTCAAGCTCGTTAGTGAAGACGAAGCTCAAACTTGTCAGTGAAGGTGAAGCTCAAACTCGTCAGTGAAGATGAAGTTTTCTCAAAAATGAAGCTCACCATATAGCGAAGCTTACTTTGTTGGACGAACCTCACTATATACTGAGGTTTGTCTCGTTAGACAAACCTCACCACGCAGTGAGGCTCGTCATACCCATTGACGCTTGATGCTAGGCAGTTAGCAGCCTTAAAATACCTAGTCAGCCCACATGGGCTAAACGTGAGGAGTCAGTTATGCCCTGACTCCATGATTTCAGCAAATTAGTTATGTGCTAAGGCTTATAAATAGCCATGAGAAACTATGAAGAGGCTAACTTGGACGCGCACATATAGAGCTAGCACTCACATTCTGAGAGCTCTTTTGAGGCTCAAACCTTAGTTCTCGTGATCTAAGCCATCAGCAGAGGCTGATTCTCCTCTCAAGTTGAAGTGATCTTGTTCTGATCGTCAATAGGAAGCAAGATCAACTTAAGCATCGAGTGAGGCATCCTTCCGCCACACAGAATCCACGTTAAATAAAGGAGAAGTCAAATCTACCTACTCCTCTTCTATACTTGAGAAAGAGCGATTGTAAAAAGATTCTTTCTAGGTGATAGAATCTTTTCTCAAAACTATAATAGTTAAGAGAATATCAATCGTTTCATCTTTTTTGAGACCCTACAATTGGGCATCTTGTAAGGCAACTTGAAAGATGCTTCCGTATTGCCTACCACTAAATAATACCATGCTCTGGCCCCTTCATAAAGATTGCTAATGAATTTGAGCCGAGGGTTAGGATTTCCAATGTATAGCCTGTTGTAACCAAATTGCCTGGAAAAATAGAAGGGCTGGTAAGGCTCAATGAAAATTTTTCTACCATGCCAGAATACAAGGTAGCCTAGTCGGATATTGAGATGCTAACGAAAGACGCCTCTGTTTAGAATGGTGAATAGATTGTAACCCTTCACGTCTTGATATACTTCTCCATATACACGTCCATCAAAATTAGGAAAGTAGCCGGAAACAAAATAATTGATGTCGATTGCCAATATTTGCTGGACAAGCACTTGGTACCAGCCCACCCACTGGGCAACCTCAAGCCGTTGGATGAGAGGAATCAAGGTGTCACCTGATGCAGGTGCTGTCATCAATGGAGGGCAATGTAAAACAAACCATGACACCAAATAGGTGTATGACTTTGGGACGCGTGGGTTAGGAGTCTTCAAAGTCTTCTTCCCATCGGAGCCCGTCTCTTTGACTAAGAGGAAGTCAAAAGTCAACATACCATTGCCGAGAGGAGGTTCAGTGGTCTCCCATGATCTAGGAGAATAGTAGGGCATACCACTTCGACTGCAATGGCGTCTATTGGTTTAGTAGGCACCACACAACGCTTCAGCCACATCGTGAGGAATCCGACAAACAAGGCCATGTTGGAAATTGGGACCTAAGCTTGGTAGTGAAAACTATCAAACTCAGTGAACGGGGGAAAACATCCTCCTTAGGCTTATTGATATAATGGGTAATAGCAGCATCAATATGACCTTTGACTTCGTCTGGTGTGCTCACAACAATACGGGTCACTTCGGCATCTTTTTGATTTAAATTTTGGAAAAGATAGTCAGCTTAGGAACCTTGCTTAACACCACCCTCGCGCATCCCGGTCAACTTTGCGCATATATAGAAGTAACACATTACTTCCTAATAGGTCTTATAAATTCCTGGACTGGTCGTCTTCAAGATAGTGAGTTCTTCAGTTCCTGGGATGAATTCCTAATATGGCAATTTCCCAAACAGTAGCCACAATATTTCAAACATCTCGTGCAGAACGAAGCCTAGCTCCCCGACCGGTGTGAAGAAGGTGCATGTCTCTAGATTGTAGTATTGTAACATGGCAAAAAGATTATAATGACTTTGTACAATCCCGTGTTGAGTGGCCAGCACTGGGTTCCCAAGGCCAGACTTGTTAAGTGGCTCTTTTAGCTATTCTATGACAAAATTGACCATACGGGACCACTATCCCCCCTTGGCAGAATGCAACCATCCCGGAGATCTAAAATCTTGTGCGGGGAACTTACCCTTAACCATTATAAAGTTTCTGATGAAGACGTTAGCCAGATTGGCAGCCTTGCCAGCTGGATACCCCTTTTTGACCAGACCGGGTCTTAAAGCTATCGACTATCGACTCTAACCGGTTGGACGGACACCTTGATGGGTGAGGGATCCAATAGCTACTCCATTTTGTTCTTTGACAAGTTCTCAATTCATATATCTCGGGATAGAAGCACACTAGAAGTAGGCTATTGGGTACATCCTCTCCATGTTTGGTAGGAAAAAGAAACGGTAGCCTACCTTCCGTAGCTATGCATAATGCTAGATATAGGCGCCCTATAGGTAATAATTGTATATTATAACACGACCTATATGAATATAACATCATTGTTCAAAATGATGTTATGCTATTTTGGTCAGATTTATCTGGTATTTTAATACAGATAAAGTCCTTAGAATGATACTAGACTATCAGACATTTCGAATATGATCGTAATAAAGAGATCTGCTTTGTCGCTAACATATATTCTAAAATGTTCCTAGTCGATGAACTATTAAAATGGGACATCATCACTTTGGGATGACTAGTGTATACTCTATTCCTCCTTTGGTAGGATGATGATCCATCTCTTAGATCATTGATGTGAGACATCAAGATATAGTATACAGGTGACTCATTAGTGAATGAGTTGACTGAACGACTCACTGAGAACATCTAGTTGGTAATTATACTTAACTGTCAAATAGAAGTTCTCAAGTGATATAGTACAAAATAGTCTCTTGACCTGAGTCATGAGTACAATATCTTACATGTCAGTATAGATGTATTTAGACTTTTACCTAACCACGGTTCTCATTGAGTTGTGCAAAATGGTTTTTGTTGGGCACATCCCGAGACATAAGTTGATATTGAGATGCTAAGATTGGATTCGTCTCTCATAGTATAAGGGGTTGATTTCATAAGATTGTTTGATATAACTATAGCCAAAAAATCCTTGACCGAGGTAAATAAGATAAACTGAGTGTCAGTTTGATCTTATAAGTTATGAGTTTAATATCAACAAACACTAATCGAGCTATTAAGGTTTGACAGTTTTCCATACCCTAGGCTCGATAGTTTGACATGGATTGACGAAGAGACTGGACTGTATAATATTATCACTGAGTGGCCCTGATAAAATTATGTTAGCATCTTGCAGACTTTTATCACAACTTATACCCGGGTAGTCTTCATGTGTAGCTAGCACCTCTATTGTACTTGTGGATGTCATCCACTACCGAGTTCTTAAGATGGGCCCTAGAGTCACACCAAGCACATACTTAAATCCTATGAAATACAATTTATAGAGTGATGCGTATGATTGATACACATTATGATTTTACCGGATACACATAAACGGTCATGTATATCGGTAAAATCGGAATGCTATGTGCTTAGGAAATGAATTCCAGTATTTTCCCATAAAGTTAACTTTTAGTCAACTAGTTGACTTTTTGGTCAACATTTGACTTTTGGTCAACTCATTGAATTTTTGGTCATATGATGAGTTATTAGTTAATAATTAAAAAGTTACGAACCGTATTTATGAAATACCGTATTGATGTAGTATTTTCATTTATGAAATACACACTTTATTATCCTTGATTAATGAGTCATGAGATGAGTCATTAAGGTGGTATGGTTTGGGAACATAGTTTTAGCATATAGTTTTGATTCTTCATGACTCTTTGCATGACTCATGAGATGAGTCATTGCATGACTCATGAGATGAGTCATTGCATGACTCATGAAAGGAATCATTACATTTAGATGACTCATGGCATGACTCATGAGATGAGTCATGACATATCTCATCATGATATATCTCACTATATATATGCGCTCTCTCTCTTATGAAATGTTAATGAAAAATTAGCTAAGTGATTTTTTCACAAGAGAATAAAAAAGAGTGCTCTACCTCTTACTAAACTCTAGCAATCTTAGAGTAAGAGGAAATAGTAGGATTTTAAAGTACTCTGGGATGGATATCTTGCCTTGTGTCTCAAGAAGACTCCGATTTTATCAAGCTCACTTGAAAACTTGGAGATCCACTACAATGAGGTTTACAACAACAAGGAACAATAGCTAGGGTTGTTCGATCTTTCACCGAACCACGCTTTGAAAGTATGACTTTCTAATTCTTGTATGCTCTCTTTAATATAGGGATCACGTTAGATTTAATTAGGATGATCCTAGCTTGTTTTTTATGCTCTCTACATGCTTAGTATTATTATACATACAGTCTTCCGTTGCGTATTTTGCATATATTTTGCACGAATTTCCAACATGGTATCAGAGTCATGGTTCCATTTAATTGAATCTTTGCATGCATATCTAACTCATAGAGGATTTTATAATTGCTTCTAATTACTAGTTTAATTAAAACATGATTTTAATGAACTAGATAATTTATTCAAGCTGTTTTGTAAGGATTTATACTAGTCATTGATTCAAAAATATGATTTTTGGTTCATAAGTTTTTAGTAGTAAAAACACTTGCATAAATTGCAAAACACTTGATTACAACTAATGTAGTTGTATGTTCTTTGTAATGAGTTATACTAGTCATTGATTCAAAAATATGATTTTTTGTTCATAAGTTTTTTGGAGTAGAAACATTTGTATAAATTACAAAATACTTGTTTACAACTAGTGTAGTTATATGTTAGAAGCATGATAGTCCTATTTGAGTTAGGATAAACCCTATGTTATCTAGTTTTCCAATTTGTTGCATAACTAGATAAATTTGTTGCATAACTAGATAGATGCATATTTCTTAATGTTGATTAAGTTATATGTTTTATATCATCTTGTGTGAATATTATGTTTATGGATGGTAGTGGACAACAATTCTCTTACATTTATTGCATTGATGTAATATAGCTAGAAATGTAATATTTTTTTTGACCTCTTCCCTCCTCGAGCATGGGCTATGCCTATGGGTTTAGGCACTTGCTCACTGATCATGGGCTATGCCTACGGGTATAGGCCCTTGTTCGGGTGGGGGGGGGGGGAGGGGAAGGGGTATGGTTGTTTAGTTTAGTTATTTCATTTATGTCTTTTATTTTACATTCAATGCAATATTATTATCCATCCTACGAGATGGTTTTCTCCATAATAAATGGGGCTTGCACGTCCTATAAATATGTGATTGTAATAATATATGATTTATAAGGGAGCTAGGACTACAAAGGAGTTGTAAATTGCTTGCCAAAATGTAATAAGTGTAGTTGTATTTTATTCCTTTAGTTGTCCACTACCGTTCCATATTGCTTTTACATATGTTGATATGTTGGTTGTGCCCCAATTGTAGATATTAATATAATTAGGTGTTATATTCTATAAAGTTTATATCTCTATCTCACTGGAGAATAGTTTTTATTATAAAAACTCATTTTTAAACTTTGTAAGATATGACAATAAGAGTTTATTGACCATAGAGTGGTGAGACCGACATTAACATAATGTTAGTGTGAAAGATAAATAAACCTAAAGCAGTTAAAAAAAATCTATTTAAAACAAACTTTTAACTAGTATCAAAAAATGTAATTATGAGATATAGCTCATAGGGTGATGCCCAACTTATGATTAGGGGTGATGCCCAATCTTTCACACTATAGTTTTAAAGAGCGGCAGTTACTTAATTAAGGTCCGATGAATATTCCTGGTGAATGGCTCAGAACCCTCCCACCAATCTTGTGCTTACCTAGCTAGTTTAATTATTGCAAGTATAATATAGAGCATCTTTTAACTATATCAAGTTTGATTACGGTAAAAGATTTGAGAAATCGTCTGTAGCCCTCCATCATTTCAATTGACTACTATTTATCTTATATATACTATGTTTGTTGGCATACGTCAAGGCATAACTATTCTACGGCTAAGTAGTATTCATCTGTATATTAGATATAAGGATAACTTAAGTTGCTTATGCGACTTTATTGGCATACGTTAAGAGTTTGTATAAGTTAAATTTAAGACAGTCAAGAAATGATGGGTCCAAACATAACTAGCATTTTGTGATTGTTGGCATACGTCAAGGTCATAAAAGACTAGGGGTAAAATCAAATCAAGAATTACAAGAGTGTAAAAGACAAAAGTTGTCTACCAATTATTGAGTGTATTAATTTGTTAGCATACGTTAAGGTTGATGAATTCAATGATAATTGGCTCTTGATCCCACTTGAAAACAAGGGGTTGTTTTTCGATCACCTCTTATAAGGTTTTGAGGGACTTGAAAAATAGTGGGAGGTATAACTTAGATGAAAATGATCCAATCTATTTTATGTATTGAACATCTGCTAAAATTTTTTCCTCTCTCTTTCAGACCATTATGTCTGGATTAAAAATTATATCAGAATAGAACAAGTTAGTCGATCCTAATTACATAGACTGGTTAAAAAATGTTTAGAGTATATATCCAGAATTCTTAGCCTCACTCGTCAAGAAGAAGAAAGATGTTGCTTCATCTTCAGATGTGTTTGTTACTCAGAATCATTTTTCTATAAATCCTACATCTTGAGTATTAGATACCGGATCAGGATCTCACATCTCAATTTGTTATAGGGGTTGAGAAGTTATAGGAAACTTGGAGCTGTAGAGATGACCCAATAAGTTGGCAATGGTGCAATAGTTGCAGCACTTGTAGTAAGGAATTTTCATCTAGCTTTGTCAAATAGAAACGTTTTGATTTTGAAAAGCTGCTATTTCATACCAATTATGATGTGCAATATAATATCCATATCTTTATTAGATAAAGATGGATATATATTCAAGTTGGAGAACAATGTTATGAATATCATATTTAATCAAAAGTTGATTTCTTATGGAACATTGTGTAATAGCATCTATATTCTTAATCAAAACGCAATTTTGAATACTCATCACACTAATAAAAAATACTCGGTTATGAACGACACTTTCTTATGGCATTGTAGACTTCGTCATATTAATAAAGAAAGTCTTGGTGAGCTACATAAGCATGGATATTTTGATCTATTTGACTTTGAGTCTTATGATACTTGTAAGTCTTGTCTTAAAGGTAAAATGATGTAAAACCCCGAAAGAAATTTCTATAATATATATATATATATATATGTGAATTATTGATAAGTAAATAATCCCCGTATGATGAATAATCATAAATAATATGCATGTGTATATCTGATAAATAGTTTATTCAGTATTTGGGAACCCAGCAAGTATATGGCGAGTGAGAGATATCGAGTGAGTTAGCGATCAGCAGGAAAAAATGCCCTTAACAAGCATTTTTGTGCTGATCGGTCGACCGGCGCGGTCGACCGGCGCGGTCGACCGATCAGCGATCAGAGAGTTTTATTTCAGGTTTTGGGTTTCGGGTGTTAGTTTTGGGTTTACGGGTTTCGGGTCGGGTTGGGGAGTTGGTATTTAAACCAACTCAACTCTCAGGAGACAAGGCCTGAACCCCCAATACGTAACCCTAGCCTCCTCCTCTTTCTTCTTCTTCTTCTTCTTCCTGAAACCCTAGCTGGGTTTTTGGCGCTGGATTTTGGGAATCTGGGAGCAGCTCTTGGGATCTTTCTTCTTCAGCGGGATTTAGGGTTCTCCCCAGCATCCAAGGCGAGTATCATCTCGCCCTTTCCCCCACCCCTTTTCTTTACTGCTTTATTGGGATTTTCATGAGATTTTTGATGAGCCAAGAAGTATTTTCGTATAAAATGAGTTCTTTACAATAGGAATTGCAAGAATCAAGTTTTCAGTTCATAAAAATCCACCAACGTTTTGTCTAACGAAGATCTAGATCTGGGATTTCTTAAATAAGAGTTTAATCTAGTTTTACTGCCATTAAGACGTTTTGGGTTGTTTATCATAAATTCTGAATATTAAAAAGGTAGATTTAAACCTTGATTTGGGTTGCTATTCTTCAGTATGATGCTTAAATCATTTGAGCAAATGTTATCGTAGAATGCCAAAATTTTAGATCTCCAGGTTCAGCTGACAGGAAACCCAAGTCTGGGTTCTGTCCGCTCGGCGGTCGACCGACACGGTCGACCGCAGAGCTCGAGTTGGTGTTTCGGTTGACCGCAGAAACATTTCGGTCGACCGCGACACCATATCGGTCGACCGCGATGACATATCGGTCGACCGCGATGATATTTCGGTCGATCGATGAGTATGGCGGGCGACCGTCAAGGGTTGTATCAGTGTTCGGTCGACCGTATCGGTCGACCGTATCGGTCGACCGACGGCACTCTGTTGCAGATTTCCAGGTTTGCTGTATTGGACTGTTTTTACTCCTATTCGGAGTTTTGTTTGGTTTATCTGACCATGGTAAATAGTTCCACCATACCTCCATGCATGATAGATGACCTGAGGGTATAAAGTGGGGACTTGCACACTGATATGAGTACGGATTTATATGGGTAAACTATTATATATATATATCACAGCGACCGTTACACAATTGTCGCAGTCCTCGATGGGGACATGCGTTGCTATTAAGTCCTTATGTTGGACGTTCACTCTGCTTAGTCCTCGTGTTGGACATGTATTGTTATTTAATTCTCGTGTTGGATATGCATTTTCACCCCGGTCCAAGCGTTGGACAACGGTCACATCCGGTCCAAGCGTTTGACAACGGTCACATCCGGTCCAAGCGTCGGACAACGGTCACATCCGGTTCCCACGTTGGACAACGGCTATATTCAGTCTATGTTTTGGACACTTAATTGTTTTCGGACATATCATTCAGGTGAATTTGACATGACACTTGTGGTAGCCTCGTCATGATTTCACTTATCGGTAGAGATGGGTTTGTATTTCATTTCCTTCATTGTTTATTGTATTAGATCTCGGGTTTAGTACTTAGGGATTTACAATTTGAGATACAAGGTATATACATGAGGGTTTCCTTGTTTGGATTATTTCGCTCGACGTACCTATGCTCGTGTTGTAATTTCCTAAGTACCAAAACCCATTTGCTATTAGAATAATGATTTTATACTATTATACATTAACTGTATTTTCATATACAACGAGCCCTTTTCCCTTGGGGTTTGGTTGTGATGTTACTCGCTAGCGCTTTGACGCTCGTTGTCCCTCCCCCTTTCAGGTAACGAGCCAGGAGCCCGGAGTGTCGCAAGTTGACACGATGCACTTTAGCGTCAGCTGTCTACTCTAGATGTATTTTACTTTTGAGCTCCACTGTAGACTTTGTGGTTTAGACATTTGAGAGTTTATTCTAGAAGTTGTAAAGGCGGTATGCCTTATTTCATTAACTCAGACTTATTGTATTTGAGACTTGTTAAGAATTCCTGTTTATACATTTCAGATATTGACTTTGTATTCCTGTGTGATGAATGATGAAATACTATTTTGATCCCTTTCATTTCATCAGTATCTCTTGTATTATCTTTTACTTGCTTTGTACCTACACCTGTTGTTGACTCTACTAGA
>BQKN01065561.1:945493-984346 GCA_022839385.1 Asparagus kiusianus | reverse complement strand
ATTTACATACATAGTATAGTTGGGTGGTGAGAGTTTGTAACTTTGAGCTGTGCTTAATTGTGTTCTCATCGATTGTAGAGAACAAATTTATATTTGTTACATTGTGAGTGTTGTAAGGTTTTCGGTGAGCTAGAAAACCGAGTGTGTTGTGAAGTTTTCGGTGATCTAGAAAACCGAGTGTGAGGAGTGACGTTGATCGGTGAGCGTTGAAAACCGATACTATGAGGTGTAAACGTTGTTCGGGTGAGCGTAGAAAACCCGGTTGTGATAGTGGATTTCTCCCCGGGAGTGGGGAGCGGAGACGTAGGACGGAAGGTCCGAACTCCGTGATCATATCTTGTGTTTGAGTGTGCTTTGGTGTTTATTCATACTTGTGTTTATATTTCTTGTCGCCATTGTCATTAGCTCATTATTTATATGATCCACTATCTAGTTCGTATTGTTTACCCTTGTGTTAGTTTGTATATCCTTGCACATATCTTATTGTATATCTCTTTGTTAGGATATATTATCTTGTGCTAGTTTATATATCCTTGCATATATATTTCATCATATAGGATATATCACTTTGTGTATATTGCATATTCTTGCTCATAAGTAATTATATATCATCTTGCAAGAATATATTAGTTAATTAGTTTTAATTGGCATTTAATCGGATTAGATTAGCAAAAGACCCTAATCACCCCCTCTCTAGGGTCTAACAAGGAAATCCTTGGCTGAGGTAAATAAGATAAACTGAGTGTCTGTTTGATTTTATAGGTTATGAGTTTAATATCAATAAACACCAATCGAGCTATTTAGGTTTGACAGTTTTACATACCCTAGGCTCGATAGTTTAACATGGTTTGATAAAGAGATAGGACTGTATAATATTATCACTGAGTGGTCCTGATAAAATTGTGTTAGCATCTTGCAGACATTTACCACAACTTATACCCAGGTAGTCTTCATGTGTAGCTAGCACCTCTGTTGTACTTGTGGATATCATCCACTGCTGAGTTCTTAAGTTAGGTCCTAGAGTCACACCAAGCGCGTACTTGAATCCTATGAAACACAATTTATAGAGTGATGCATATGATTAATACACATATATCATTTTAATGGATAAACATAAACGGTTATGTATATCGGTAAAATCGGAATGCTATGTGCTTAGAAAATAAATTCTAGTATTTTCCTATAAAGTTAACTTTTAGTCAACTAGTTGACTTTTTGGTCAACAGTTTACTTTTGGTCAACTCATTGACTTTTTGGTCATATGATGACTTATTAGTCAATAATTAAAAAATTACGAAATACAATATTTATGAAATACCGTATTGATGTGGTATTTTTATTTATGAAACACACACTTTATTATACCTTGATTAATGAGTCATGAGATGAGTCATTAAGGTAGTATGATTTGGGAACATGGTTTTAGCATATAGTTTTGATTCTTTATGACTCTTTGCATGACTCATGAGATGAGTTATTGCATGACTCATGGAAGGAAACATTACATTTAGATGACTCATGGCATGACTCTTAAGATGAGTCATGACATATCTCACTCTATATATATGAGCTCTCTCTCTCTCTCTCTCTCTCTCTCTCTCTCTCTCTCTCTCTTATGGAAAGGTTAATGAAAAATTGGCTAAATAGTTTTTTTCATAAGTGAATAAAAAAGAGAGCTCTACCTCTTACTAAACTCTAGCAATCTTAGAGTAAGAGGAAGTAGTACGATTCTAAAGTACCTCGAGGTGGATATCTTACCTTGTGTCCCAAGAAGACTCTGATTTTATCAAGCTCACTTGAAGACTTGGAGATCCACTACAAGGAGGTTTACAATAACAAGGAGCAATAGTTAGGGGTTGTTCTATCTTCCACCGAATCACGCTTCGAAAGTATGACTTTCTAATTCTTGTATGCTCTCTTTAATATAGGAATCAGTTAGATTTAATTAGGATGGTCCTAGCTTGTTTTTCATGCTCTCTACATGCTTAGTATTATTATTCGTACAATCTTCCATTGTGTATTTTACATGTATTTAGCACGAATTTCCAACATATAATTCTCGTCATACATCAACTCTGGATTAATATTGACGGAGTCTCCAAACAAGAAGGCCGGCTTCCTCAAAATCCTTCTATCCATAGTCTTGAACCTAGCGTCTGTGACGAGGGACCTTAGAGTCATCGGACCTAGCTAGGTAATGCACTCTGTACGATACCTGTCGTTGCTCTGAAAGACGAGAAGCTCTTGGCGTAGGCTAAATGTCACCATGCTGTCAACACCTCCTTCATGATCGAAGTGATGGTGGAAGGAGAGAGGCTCGCTAGAATAACACGTTGCATTGAGGAAGAAAAAAGCTAGAATCTGGAAAAAAGTGAATGAGTTAAAAAGACTAAAAGACTTAGTCCAAAATGCGAGGGTCACCCCTGCATTTCAAAAGAAAAACGTGAGATTCACCCCTACGTTTTAAAAGCAAGACGTGAGGATCACCCTCACGTTTCAAAGGCAAAATGCAACTCTCGTGTTCAACACGACTATCGTGTTTCACGTGACGATCGTTGTTTAAAACGCGAGTGTAGGCATCAAAAATTACCTATACATCCTAAACAAAGCTCGAGATAAAGAGAAGATGAAGAACATTATTATCTAAGTCAGAAGAGGTCATCCGATGCAAAAAGAAGCAAAGAAACGCACAAAACGACAGAACTTGAAACTGTCTCACAATTAGTGAGATAGCGTACACTATCTTTACTTTTGAGATAGTGTAATGTGTGTCAAAATCCATGACAGCTTGAGCTATCTCAGAAATGGCGAGGTAGCATGACATCTTTTTCACTGGTTTTCTTGAGTTTCATATGACCTACATAGCTCCATAACAACTTGGGAACATCCATAAACGCAGAGAGGTTATTACAAACTAAAAATCCGCCCATAATCCCTAAAAATCATGATAGGGAGTTATTGAATACAAAACTTCCTGTAATAATCCCTTTATCCAAGATCGTAAACACTGTCTCAGAAATTGGAGTTATTGGATAGGGTTGGTTTTAGCTTTTTAACTTCAATAACGGCTTCCAAAGACTATAAATACCTCCCCTATACCCTTATGCACGAGGAGAGGAGATTTGAGGGTAGTGACTTGGCATTTTGGTGAACTTTGGAGAGAGTCTTGTACCATTTTCAAGGAATCCTCAAAGTATTTGGTGTTTCCTCGAGATCTAAGCTTTGACTTGATCTTGAGAAGAGTCTTTATCTTACCTCGCTAAGATATTTACTTCTATTCTTATTTCTACATCAAAACATCAACATCAAGCCTTCTTCACAATCAACGTGGATCGTTAAATCGGTAGTCCACGGATCAAAGCTTCCCCGATATAGGCAAAGATCCTATGCAAGCAACGACTAAAAAATAGTTTCTACGTGTGTTTCTAGGAAATAGTCTGATTTGTTTTCTTTGTAAAGAGAAGTTTACGATTGTAAGGCTCACTCTTTTATTTCCATTATAATGATAAATGATTATAATGGAAGCTGCAATAAAAATTATTCCCGACACAAACACGCTGGCGACCACAGTGGGAGCCATCAATCTTGGCATCAAGACTGGAGTGTCACAACCGATCAATATCCCGGTTGATTCTACGGTCAAATACGAGTTCTACTAAGCAAAGTTCAAGGAATACCTCTTGTCCGCCTCCTCAAGATCTTCCTTTTCCCACAAGTGTAGGAAGATTTCATCTTCAAAGAAGGTTTTCTGGTCTTCAACTCCGACGGAGGCTTCGGGTTATGATTCTCGCCCAATTGTTGCTGAGGCTTCCTCTTACAATGCTACTTTAGCCATCAACAATGCCAGAGGATCTGTTCACAATGGCTCCTTCCCAATTAAGGAGTCATTCGACAAAATTTTTCTAACTCTGACGAAGAGGGCTTATCAGAGATAACGTCAACATCTCGATCGTCAGATTGCTAAGGACTTGGAGCAGGTCGATGGGGTCGATACTATGTAGACTTGGAATCAAGGAAACATTGAGTAATCCAACAATTCCAACATCAAGTTACTGACATTTCCTCCAAGCCATCGATTGATGAAAGGGTCCATGTCAAACGGACTCGTTCAACTCTCAAGGAACGCATCCAGAAGTGTCGTACACACGTCGTGAACGCGCATGCTATTGTGCGAAAGACACAAGAGATATAGAAGAAAGAGGTGGCTAAAGAATCACCAAAATCCCGCAAAGTTTAGCTTCCAAAGACCAAAACTACGTGAAAATCAAGTCGAGAGATAGTAGGAAGTGTCTCCTATAGCCAAGACAGCCTCAGCTGTCTTGCCGACTAAGACAGCCCAAGCCGTCTCGCCTAAATCTGAGACACACTAAGCTATCTAGCCCAATGAGCTAACTCTGCAGCCGTTTCTTCACCTCTGTCGATGTTTGCCCTAGGTCCATCTTCCATGGTTGCTTCCATCACGCTACATGTGAAGCCTTGCGTCCATCCAGACCTTTCAAAGTTTAAAATCATGATGGTAGATCACCTTTGTCCTCTACATGAAGATCGAGGCAAAGCTCCGGTAAAAGAACGCTTGGTCCAGTGAACAAAACCCAAGAAGTTCCACAAACTGGAGGTTGTACACATCCTCCCATCAAGCCAATCACTTCTCAAAGGTGTCCTGCCAACTCCAAACAAACCGGGACACCTCAATGTACCTGCTTGTGCAACATGCACAAACGTAGCAAGGAGGCCTCCCATTTTGGGAGAATTCCTTTCACCGCCCACCTGGGGGTACGCATCGAAGCCTAGAAGCTCGTTAAGACTTCACGCTGACAAGGGGGTGGTTCTAAAAATACGACTCCTGAGAATGTTAAAAAGGCTTTACATCCCTAAAAGAAGATGTGCCCATCAAAATACAACATTATACTTAGGGAATCACATCAACAGGCAATAGGGTGCTCCGGTCATCATGTAGACGAGTTATACTATCAGGCTGGGCATGTGAACAAATATTGAAAGAGTATTGTTTGAGAAATGAGCTCTCATTGTTCTTACGAGAGGCTTATCAAGGCAGTATTATCAGAATGTAGCTGCTCCAAGACCACTCCACAAAGAGTCTCGGTATTCCAGAGACGTTCTACTAAGGTGTTAAAGCATAAGCTAAGACATTTCCACAAGCGAAGATCAGCTGTCCAAGATGATGAGTTCCTACAAGTCACCATCAACATGGCTGACAAAGGAAAGTCAAAACGGCATTCAAATAATTCTGATCTTGACTTTAGCCTAGGTGGAAGAGTCAGTCCAAGGATATCCCAGCGGATGTCTCGACTCTAATTAAGAGCCACCAGACACAGGGACTATCAAAGAATACACGAAGGACTATCCTTGGATGAAGAGCTTTTAGACACTTGCTCTGTAGTCGCTTCATATGACACAATATCTAGCGTAGGGCAAGCTAGGGAGCCATTCACAATCACTCCTGACCAGTTGGCTCAAATGCTTCAAGAAGCTTTGGCTAAGCAACAAGAAGTTAGAGCTAAAATGAAAATAGAGATGGAGTTGACCATGCAACAGATGAGGGAATTACAAGCTCAACAACATCAACCTGAACCAAGTCAAAGGGATGAATCCAATCGTCGCAATGCTACACCGATTTAAGTTAATGTTGAAGACAACGATATGGATGTAGATGAGCATATCTTTGCTGACTCTCCTCCTAATAATAATAACATTAGGGGTGGTCCAGTTGATTCTTCTCAACACCGCCTGATAAAGGATACAGTAGAGGATAAGAAGATGATGAGAGAGCTGGAGAGTAAGGTCAACTAATTAACTTCATGCCATTTTACGGGAGATGGTCGCCAACCCAACACTTGATCTACTTTAAATATTACTTACGTATGATCTCTAGAAACAAACCTTTGATGGTCCGGTCATTTGTAGGCACCCTTCGCGGGCCACCTTCGATTGGTACCGATGCCTCAAGCAAGGAAGCATCAATAGCTGAGATGACAAGGAAAGCTTGTTTCTCAGCAACTTCTTCAATGATGAAACTTAAGTGTCAATCGAAACTCTTTTGGATGAGAAGCAAAAGAACGGAGAGTCAGTCAATAACTTTGTCAAACGCTTCTGAATCAAAACAATGAACTGCCGAGATCCGGTTATAGAGGAGTTCATACTCCAAACTTGCCACAAAAATCTTTGTCTAGATGTGCTCGAAGCCATGGGAGTGGAACCATCCAAAACCTAGAAAGAATTGAAAGTGCATGGAGAACAAGCCAAACATTTCCTTAAAAGGAAGAAGGCTGAGAGAGGCTAACCAGCGGTGAATTCTTCAAAGCATAATTTCATTCCTCATGGTAGAGGGAAAGCGTCGTTGACTGTAGTGGATGCAAATCAAACATCACAATGACAACTGCACCAACAATCACAGCATTAGTCATTGTTTCAATGGTAGCATCAAGTGCAGCAACCTCAGAGACAACAAAGAACTTCAGAATCAAGATTCCTAAAGGGGTACTCCTTCAAAGAAGATGAAGTACCGACTATATTCAAGTACCTCCTGGACAACAATAAGATCAAGTTGCCACCAATAACTAACCAGGAGGAAGTTAAAAAGACGTCGGACCCGAAATACTGTACGTATCACAGAAGGGTCCACCATCCTACAAAAGCTTGTTACATCCTCAAAGACAGAATTCAAGCCTTGATCAATGCTGGAATCAAAACAGCAAAACCAAAGGAAAAGAAGGTGGGAGCGAACACCTTGTCTATCAGCTTTGGATCCGTCCCTCTATTGTGGTTCTAACTAGAGCCCGTGTCAAAAGTAGAGATGAAGACGATCAATGATGATCTCCATGGACAACGTCAGAAAGGGTTCATGACACATGCATCCCGTAATGGCGAAGTTCTATGGCTCTACCCTGACCTTCTTAACAACGAGCAATAGACGGGGTCTTCCTCCAATAAGAAGTTCAAGAACAAGGGCAAGTCATGTTGCCTTGCCTCAGTAGTTCTAGAGAAACTGGTTAGTTCGAGCACTCCATACCACTTTGATGTTTTGGCTTAATTAGCCAACATCCCAGTGAGGATCAATCTATATGAGTTGTTACGTTTGTCCAAAGAGACAAGAGAAGCTTTACAAGAAGCCATGGCTGATTCTGAGGTTTTCCTCACTCAGGTCAAAGAAGTCACTGAAGAGCCTGAACCGTCAGTTCAATATTACAACTTTGTGGCCAAACAATTACCTTGCATCACCTTCACTCGGGAGGACATACAAGTGAGAAACTCAAAGCATGACTTGCCTTTGTACTTCACCGGGTACATTAGTTCAAACGTTGTCAACCAGATCCAAGTAGATCCGGGTTTCGCAATTAGCGTGATGCCACTCTAATTGATGTATCATCTCGGAATTCCTGCTTGTAAATTAGCATCCATAGGCACTATTATCAATAGGCTCAATACTAGTGGGTTTAAACCATTGAGTAAAATCCGAGGGAATTGTCAGTTTGGAGATTTGAAGTCTGAGGTCACATGCTATGTTATTGATGCAGAAACCTCCTATAACTTACTATTGGGATGACCTTGGATCCATAGTAATGTTATACTCCTTTCTACGCTCCATCAGTGTCTAAAATATGTGGACACTAATAATAAGATCAAGACTGTGGTCACTGATAAGCAACTATTTAAGGGGTTGGAAAATTATTTCACTAACTCTCTTTTATATGATGCTGAATCTTATACTGAACCATCGGCCCAGGGTACGAACAGCTGAGAAGAAGCTGATACCGAAGTCGTGCCCGATTACGATGAAGGTATTGTATTTAATGACATTGAACGCTTTGCGATCGATATTGACAGTAGTGAATCGTCAAATGAAAGTTATAACTGGCAACTTGCTAATTGTAATTATGTAATAAATGATGATTTAGAGTACGTACCCTGTCTTGATGATGTAATGCAGAGGCTGTTAATAACCCTGACATACATATGCCGCTTTGATCATCTTGCATGATAAAGAAGTGTGTCCAGGACTCCTTCAGAACAACTCTTATTCTTCCTGCCAAGGTAGGAGGTGGAAAAGAGATAGTTTTCGATAAAGAGGAGTCATGTCCGCCATCAAATCCCTTCGTGAAGAATGACAGTGATGATGAACGACCGAGTTGCCATTTTTTCAAATATAGTCCACAAGCACAGGATTATAAGAAGAAGTGCGGATACAACTTTGCGCTCGTAGAAGGTCTTTGCTTTTATCGAGGCACTTGAGTTCCATCCCGACCTACTTATGTTCCAAAGGAAAAACATGACAATTATTATGGGCATAAAAGGGTTCTAGGCTATATCTCTTCATCATCCGACGAGTGTAGCTGGCAGGTTAATGACCAACTGTCTAATCCGAATAGGGATGGATATTCATCAAATTCTTCAGCCTGGGATTCTGATGTCAGCCTTGGAGAAATGTTTAAAGGTTTGATATCAAACATAGTTACGGTTGATCCTACAACAACAGAAGAAGATGACCAGTTGCCAACCTACGAAGATCCTTGGATCTATCACTTGAACATCCAATATGGTAACAGATTCGAGCAAAGGGAACCTCCTACTGAGGATAAAGTGGTCCAAATTAATATGGGTGACGAGGTAAACCCAAAGCCGATATTTATTAGTGACAGTCTCCCACCAAAATAAAAAGAGGGGTTAATTGCACTCATTAGGGAATAAATTGACGTCTTTGCTTGGAACTATGAAGTTATGCCAGGACTTGACCCAAACGTGAATATGCACCACCTCAATATCAAACCGGATGCAAAACCTGTTAAGCAACAATAAAGATGGTTTCGTCCTTAGATTATGAAGGAGATTGAAGTTAAAAAGCCAATTGACTAGAATTTAATCAGAGAGGAGCAACATCCAGATTGGGTGGAAAATATTATTCCAGTCCTTATAAAGAATGGGAAGATTATATTTGCATCGATTTCAGAGATCGGAATGCCGCTTGCCCAAAAGATGACTTTCCTCTTCCTATCACGAACGTCATCATCGACAACACGTGCGAATTTGAGAGGATGTCTTTCATGGATGGGTTCTTAGGGTACAATCAAATCAAGATATATCTGGATGATAAAAACACACCTCATTTAGGACACCGCTTGGCATCTTCTACTACATGGTCATACCTTTCAGACTAAAGAACGCGGGTGTCACATGTCAATGAGCTATGACAAAGATTTTCTAGGAGCATCTTTAGAAAACCGTTGAATGCTATGTTGATGACTTAGTCATCAAGAGCCATAACAAAAATGATCACATTAAAGACTTGAAGATAATGTTCGATCTCATACGGAATCACCAATTGAAGATGAACCCTACCAAGTCTTTCTTGAGAATGTCCAGTGGCAAATTTCTCGGATTCATCATCACCATAAAAGATATCCACATTGATCCTGATAAAGTGAAGGCAATACATGAACTGCAACATCCTAAAAATCTTAAAGAACTTAAGAGGATTACAAGGGTGACTGGCCTATATGCGCCAATGCATCTCAAACCAATCAAGAAAATGTTAACCATTTTCCAAGCTCATAATGAAATGCGTGACATTTATCTGGGATGATGCGTGTCAGAAGGTGTTCAAAGATTGGAGCATTACCCAATAAGTGAATAGTCTCGGGTATCATATGTTTCTTTGGGGAAACTAGGACAACTCTGACTCCTGAAGATATTTTAGAACATCTAGGAGTGCTTGACACATTAGTTGCTCAAGAAGCACCATCGAAGTATAATTGCCACACCTACTAGTGAGAGGTAGTATTGACTTCATGGGTTTCATCCAGAAATCTTCAAATAACTTGGCTTTATCCTTTGTAAGATTAATTGCTAGAAGATGACAGATTGCTTGCCCTTTGACCGACTTCTGTTGTTTGAAGTGGAGGTCGTACTGTGACAGAAGTAACGCCAATCTTGCTAACCTCCAATTCATGGAAGCTGGTTGTGTCATGAACACCCGAATGGGGTTAACGTTGGAAATGATGTAAATCGTCTGTCCAACTAAATAGTGTCACATCTTTTGAATTGCGAACACCAGGGCGAGGCACTCCTTCTCAATCATTGGTTATCGAGATTCAACACCTATCAATATTCATCTTAGATAATAAACTACCTACTCATGATCGTTGTCATCATCTTGTGTAAGAAAAGCACTTAACGAGTGGTTCGTTACCTTGACATAAATCAAGAATGGTTTCGATTACTTTAGTGCAACGAGAACGGGAGGATTTGATAAATACACCTTGACAGTATAATGCGCTGCTCATTGAACTCAGTTCCTCTAAAGAGCTGGGGGTGGTGTACATTGAAGCTTTTGGTGATTCTCAGCTGATAGTTAACCAAGTTCGAGGAGAGTATGAAGTCATGAACCAAGACCTCATTCCGTACCACTAAGCGGCTGTCGAGATAGCAAAATCATTTGAAGAATTCTTCATTGGGTACATCCCGTGCCTCCAAAATGCTTATGCAGATGCACTAGCGGTTCTAGCATTCTCTTTGGCCCAACCTCCTGAGACAGAACAGCTGGTCACTGTGAGAACTCACCAATTCTTCATACCAGATTGTGCCCTAGACATCAAACAGGTGCATGCAACCAAGATCGAACTTGAACCTCGAGACTGGTGATTCCCCATTATTGATTATGTCTTACATGACATCTTGTCGGAAGACATAAAATAAAGGGACTTCGTCTGACGAAGACCGCCAAGGTTCTACTATAACGCCATAACTCAGACGCTCTATCGCCATGCGTATGACGGCTTGTTACTCCGATGTCTTTCAACAAAGGAAGCACAAAAAGCTCTTAAGGAAGCACGTGGCAGAACTTGTGACGCACACCAAACCGGTCCTAAGTTATGTGATCGCCTCAGAAGAATGAGATATTATTGGCCGACTATGGTCAAAGACGTAGTTACGTATGCTCGACGATGCCATGCATGTCAGATACATGCCAACTACATGCATCAACCTCTGGAGTACTTACACCCTTTAGCCACATCATGGCCATTCGAGACCCGAGGAATGGACGTTGTTAGCCTTATTTTTCCTCCATCAGCCAAAGGTAATCGCTTTATCTTGGCAATCACCGACTACTTCTCCAAGTGGACTGAAGCAATTCCACTCAAAGAAGTAAAGACGAACGACGTTATTAAGTTCATCAAACTCCATATTATTTAATGATATAGTGTCTAAAGATGAATTGTGCATGACAATGACCCTCAGTATGTGAGCAGTTCATTCTTTAAATTCTATGGAAAATTGAGAATCCAAGACATCTCGTCAAAAACATACAATCCCACTACAAACGATTTAGCTGAAGCCTTCAACAAGACCATCATCAAAATCTTGACGAAGCTCATATGAACCATCAAGTGGGATTAGGATGATAAACTGGGTGAAGCTCTCTGGGCTTATCGTACCACAATCCGTACACCGACCGAAACAACTCCATATTCCTTGGTGTATGAATGTGAAGCTGTCCTTCCCTTAGAGATCCAAATTCCATCCTTATGGATTCCTCTTGCAACAAGGATGATGACAGAAGAACAACATCAGGAACATCTCAAAAAACTTAAGATGTTAGATGAGAAATGCTTGGAAGCTCAACAACAAATTGAGCTATACCAAGCAAGAATCTCCAGAGCCTTTGATAAAAGGTCCGACAGTAGGTCTTTAAAAAGGAAGACTTGGTATTTGCTGTTCGGCGACCAATGATACTTAACTCTAAGAAGAAAGGCAAGTTTCAGCCAAATGGGAAGGATCATTTGTAGTAGAAATGGTCTACTCAAACCACGCATATCATTTGATCACCCAAGGCGGCGATAAAATCATGATGCCAATCAATGGGAAGTTCCTGAAGAAGTACTACCCTTAGTGCATTCAGGATAACCTATTTGAAGTACACAATTGGAATTATTGTACATATTATACAAGGTGTGATACCCACCAGTGGGAAGTTCCTAGAGGATACTACATATAGTATTCTTAAGGGTAATCTGAAATCAACTAATTATTCAAGATGAAAACCAACAATCTGAATAATTCATTCTTAATCACTACAAAAAATGATTAAGACTCTCCTGATGTGGTAACTTAATCATTACAAAAATGATTTAGACTCTCCCACTGTGGTTATTTAGTCATTATCAAAATGATTAAAACCCTCCCGCTATGACTCTTTGAGCACAAATCCATTGAGATGAGATTTAATGACTCCATTTGGTCAATCTTCCCTCAATAAAGCTACCACTGTATAATTGTTCGGTATTCGATAATTAACAAGTCTAATACCACCAAAATCTCTCACTGATCAAATTAATTGATGGTGGGTCCATAGAATCAAGTTCATTAGCTATAAAGGAAGCGAGAGATAAGAAAATACCTTTCTTCCTTCTTTTATGGTTAAACTCATACATCCGTCCACTATGTCCAGGCATTTAACACTCCTACTGTTGGATTTCCGACATAGTGTCCAATACTCCAATCTGTTAATTGATGATCCATGGTAATTAACACCCCCCTCTTCGTGTTAAGTTATTGCAAGAAAATATCATCGAGAACTTGACACCAGGACTCCCATTATGTCTTTATCAACAAGGTGACTTGTACAATCAAAACACTCCTACTGGTTTCTGTACTACCTACACTCCCACTTGGTCAAACTTTCTAATAGTTAGGGCTAAAACCAAAATTCCCTCTTGATTCCTTCCATGAACGAGAAGTCCACTTTCAAATTGGATAATCAAATCTTCAGACAGTTAGGGTTATCTAAAATTCTACCTTTCTCTCACACAAGCTAAAAGGACTTTTCTCAGTTAATACCATGTAGCATGATTCAAATTTGATTCTTGGAGTGGAGATCCCACTCTGAGTTTCCCTTTTCAGATTCTTGGAGTGGAGTTCTAACTCTGAGTTTCTGTTGAAGAGAAAGATAAAAAAATACATTCTTTCTCTTCAGCATAGAGTTCGTCTTTTCCCCAAGAGAATAAAAAATAGGATTCCTCTATGGCCCAAGAGAAAAAAAAATAGGGTTCGTCTTTGCCTCAAGAGAAGACAAAACAGGGTTCGTCTTTACCCCAAGAGAAGACAAACAACCTTTGAAGTAAAATATAACAAAATACCTTCTTTCGTTTCAAAACCAAAATCTATTCATTTCACGCATGGGGGACTTTGTCTCGATTCCTTATTAGAGATAATTTTACATCTAACACATGTTGTCGGGTGGTCCATTCCCGTGAAAAGGACTTAGTCCATGTGTTCAACATCGTAGCACCAAAATTCTTGCCTTTCATGCATGGGGGACTTTATCTCAATCCCTTATTTGAGATAAGTCTACATCTAACATGTTTCTGGGTGGTCTATTCCTATGAAAATGACGAAGTCTACGTATTCAATATCGTAGCATCAAAATCCATGCATTTCACGCATAGGGGACTTTATCTCTATCCCTTATAAGAGATAAGTCTGTATCTGATACATGCTACCGGGTTATTTATTCCCGTGAAAATAACAAAGCCTACGTATTCAATATAGTAACTAGTGATCGTTATTAAATTAATGACCTCTGAATCCATGCTTTTCACGGATATGAGACTTTATCCCGATCCCTTATTAGAGATAAGCCTATGTCTAACACACATTGCCAGGTAGACTATTCCCGTAATAATGAAGAAGTCTAGGTATTTAATATTGTAGCACTAAATCTAAGAATGTTCATTCTATTAGCACAACATTATATGGGGAAAGGACCTAGACAATCTACATGCTACTCCGACTCAAACTGTAGTCAGTAAAGGCTCATTAAATCCGTTGATGGCAGAGGGTTTGCCAAAAATCCTATGAATATTGTGGTTATTTATTCCAAACGGAATGAGAAATAATAATAATTAGAGTGCACAAAACATAAAACTTTATTTTATTAATGAAGTTAAATCAAGAGAGATACAAAAGTGGGTCTATCAATCTAAAGACAATTTACGACTATAAATCTGCTATTCTAGTCTAGGGAGCTCCTCTACATAAGCTTGCTCAAGCTTAGTCTTCAGATCGGCCCTGATAGAATCCTCAGTAGCGGTCAATGCCTTCGCAGCTTCATCCTTCATTTTAGCAAGATTCTCCTTCTCAGGCTCCAACTTCGCGAGTAGTTGCGCTTGAGAATGTTCCACGTCGACCAATTTGCTTTCCAAGATGGTGTGAGAGTCCTCGGCATATTGAAGAGCTCTTTCAAGATTGGCTATTTCCAGCCGGCTTAAGGTTAAAGAGCTGAGTAACTCGGCCTTAGTCCTCTCCTTCCTTAAGTGAACTGCTTCCATTTGCGTCACGTGACCCTGCTATCTTCTAAGCTCAAGTCTAACAGATGTACGAGTATCGTGCCAAGTCTTTAACTTTGACTCGATTCGAGCGACTATATAAGATGAAGCACCAGCTGCTTGGAGATCCCTTAGCTTTTGAAATTCCTTCTCCAGACGACTTAAGTCTGCTATAATAGAATCAACCAAGTCTGGATATCCTTCTTATCTAATTCCCATCACTTGACGATCAAGAGATCACCTAAATTAGTCGAAGAAAAAAAATCCTTTGTGAAGGATTTTGTCGATCATTGTGATAAAAAAGGAAGTAAAACTACGGAGTTCCATACAAATTATGGCTCTATCTAGGTTTTCGTCCGACATCAATGCATTGATAGAGTAATATAGAGATAACGAAGGCTCAACGAGAAAAAGAAGGGAATAAGCGCCTTGAAAGTTATTAGAACCTAATCCAATACTAGAGATGCTAAAGTAGTAGTGAGAAGGAAACATACTAATGCTAGTTGAAGATCCCTCAGCCTGTTGTTCTTGCCTCGACCCCACTAACTTAGCTTCATGAATGGCTGGAGGTTGTTAGGATACGACAATCACCGATGTTCCAGCCACTTCACTTGGTTTTGCAACTTGAACAATAGGGCTAACCATAACTCTAGTTGAGGCCTCCATAAGCTTTGGATTTGAGAGAGAAGCAGCTTTAGGTCAGAGAGTAGAGGGTGGAGTTCTAGCAACAGCCTGCTCCAAGCCCGAAGTGCCTAAGTTCTCTAGCTGTTCAGTAACCCCAGAGGTTGTAGCCGTATCAGCACCAATAGCTAGTCCTATAATAAAAACTCCCACGTGGTTATTCCAAAAACTAACAAACGTGGAAAGGTAACTTCAGGATAAAATCCATGCTTACAGATGAACCAGCTTTAGCAGTTGGCCTGTAGCCTCACTAGGAGTTTTCCTCAATAAAAAGTTGGACATCAACTTATGGCCATCTTCAGAGAGGTTCTTATCAAGGGTGTGTTCAACAAAACTCCCGATCTCACCATCATGGATGGCCTCTTCTTTAGCTGATCCTTCCATTATAACATCTACAAAGGAACTAAATTTTAAGCAAAAGAAGAAAAAGCTAGAATTCATATCAAATGGAGATAGACTTTACCTTTAGCCACCACAACAGACTCCATAGCCCCAACAATTATACCCGCTCCCTTCAATTTCTTAAAAAGTGCATGAAGCATAGAAATAATTTGAGGGGGCACAAATTCTGAATCGTTCAATTCTCTTAACTGCTACCCAAATAAGGTAGTATATGTGTTAGATATACATGCGCTGGAGGCTGTTAGAATGAATTCGGTCATAGGGTCAAGATGAACTCTGGTATCTATTCTAGCTTCAGTGCTCATGGGCTCCTCACTAATAGCTTCACACATTTGTTGAGTGTAACCCAATCTTTCAGAGTGAGTGAAGCTAGAAGAAGTAGGCTCGTATGGGAGCTCACCTTCTTCAAAACCCCCTATATATAAAAAAGGGGGAAGAGATATATTCAGTAAGCTTAAAAATAAAGTTTGAGAAGCGATATAAGGGCAAGATGTTACCTTTTCCCTCAATAGGAATATCACTGAGCGGGTCCTCCTCAATTGCAGGCAGTGCAGTGTGTGACCTGTGCGTAAGCTTCTTTCTCCTCTTAATTGGACCAGGTTCTTCAAAAATGATAGGTCTTTCCTGTCAAAACTTGGTGCATAATTCAACCCTGGGAGAAGCTTTAGAAGGGTGTGATCTTTTCCGATGCACGAGGCTAGCTTCAGTAGGTTCTTCTTCTTCTTCTTCTTCTTCTTCAACCTCACCTAAAAAATCAACTGTCATCTTATAGGGATGAGCGAACATGATCTTTTTCCAGGGCTTCTTCGAAGCTGTTGGAGACTTGGACTGATCAAATTAGTGAGTCTGGCGGGCAATGGGTGAGCTTGCACCCTCTCCAGGAAAGAAAGATGATGGCAGACCTGTCTCAACTTCCTCATCATTACCCTTACCTCTGGTGCTTTCATCCTCGACAATGCCTTCTTCAGATCTCTCTTCTTCATCAGTTGGAAGAGTTTTCTCCTCCTCTACAGCTACTTGTTTGTCTTTGGCAGAGGACTCAACATGCTTCTTCCCTCTACTTGAGAGCACAGCCTCTCGAATGATATCGGCGGCACGTTTGGCTACTACTTCTGCCTCCAACTTCAAGATATCCTTCTTCTTGGTGGATGTATTGGTATCTAAGATCCACTTACAGGAGAGGAAGGTTATTTATCACTGAGTTTCCATAGCAGGAAGGCTGAATTTAGCATCGGTGCAGCCTGCTATATTCCAAAACCAGGCTCGAGCTCCAACAATGAGTCCTACATGTATCTTCAATTGTCGGTTCAGGTCCCTGACATACAGTTGGTCATAACAAAACTGACGAGAAAATCAACAAGGGAGATAGGGCTCAATGCTACAACGATTCTTTACTTGGAAGACGAGGTCTCCAGGTCTAATGTTTATTAGCCAACGGAAATAGCCCACATCGACGATGGTTCGACTCTTCCCTGGCTCTTCATCATCGATCATCAACTCATCATAACGACCAGAGAACTGAGGGAAGCATTTAAAGAACTCCAAGCAATGTGTCATATTTGAAGGAGTTGGCCATCCTTATCTGGCTCAATAGTCGATTGGTGGGGAAATACTCCTGATATGGAATATCACCCATCGACAGCCCTGAGACCTTCATCATCTCGTGTAGAGCTAGCCCTAACTCTCCATTCCTAGTCAAGAAGGTATTAGTGTTTGGGTTATGGAGCTCCAATAGCACAAAGAAATGATGCACGCTGATGGGCAAGCTGTACATGCTAGCGTGGATGGATGTGTATAATTAACTTTCAGTTAGCTCTGAGCCCCACCACCCAAGGACATAATTTGTCATCCTTGTCCACCGCTTGTCGGCTGAGGAGTGGACCCAGCCATAACACCTAAAGCCCTTGATTGATAGCTCCCTTCCTAGCATCGCCAGGCGATTTCTCACAATTTTAGCCCTGATAGACAGCTCATTTTGTGGAACTTCATCTTGTCTCAATATGCCGTGAAGATGTCCACGAATATAACTCCTATCACTAGAGCTCATAGTATTGTGGTGAGTAATAAAACCGTAGTGGACTCACTCCTGATTCTCCGTTAGACGCCATGATATCTCCTATGTCAAGGCTAGCTTCTTCAGATGCGTTAGGGCATACTGACGAGGAATCGGTGGAAGAAACCTGAGACTCCCTTCATAATAATTCAACCACTTCTCAACATCATGATTTAGAATTTCAAGATCCTCGATGGAGTCACCAAACAAGTAGTTAGGCTTCTTCAAAGGCTAAGTAGCACTTGGATCCTTGGTGAGCGGGGCGTCTGTAATCAATCTTCACAATGTGCGACAATTCCCCTCACATACAAGCCTAGGAATTTCCTTAGGTCCGTTCACATCGAACTAAGAAGTTGCATCAATGAGCGACATTTCATCAGAATAGGCAAAAGCCTCACCACTTCGGCTAGACACTGCGCGTGGGGAAAATACTTCCGAAGGGAAATGAACTGCGATGAACGAGAATATTTCTATAGGAAAAACAAGGAGTTGAACTCATCTCACGAATCCACGAGATAGATTCACTGCCTTGTGATTTACGAGATGATTTCAACTGTTTTGTACGTAAAAGTCAACATGCATTGTCACGTAAACAATATGACAATATACTCTGCCTTACAGATAGCGGGACAGCGTAAAATCATTTCTTTTTCCTTGTGACGTGTTTGACCAAGAAAAATACATCTATTAAGAGTCGATCCCCACAAAGGAAGATCCCCGAATGCCACACGAAGGAGAGCAAATGAGGATACTACTCAAAATATTGACTTTTGAATCGACGAAAGCGGTAAAAACTCACACCCATATGAAGAAGCGATGGGATCCTCTCTCTCGGGTGCATGAGAGGCTGATCTACCCCTCTGAATGCGTGATCTCTTGGGAGGCATCATCAAAGAAGAAGTTTGACTAAAAACCTACAAGAAAAAGTTAGGGTTATAGATAAGATTTCAAACAAAAGTTGAAAAATTCATAAGCAAGTACCATCGGGTTCAGTTATTACCAAGAATCGACAAATATCACGGCGCGGTGAACTGAAGAAAAGGCTCGAACCCGAGAAGAATGGGTGAAATCCTATAGGAGTTAGTGTTTCATGGTTAGAATTAGATAAAACTCAAGAAAAAAAAATGCAAGATGCAAGTCATGAGTTCAGTTTTACTTAGGATCAAAGGAGGACAAAGTCTTGATGAAGAAGAGTCGAAATAAGAACCCAAACCTAATGAAAGGAGGCTGAAACCCTAGCCCTTCAGGTCACAAATCGCCAAATTTCAAAGAGGTAGAGAGGGGGATGATTGGAGGACTTTTCTAAAAGATTTGAAGAGGATTTTTGAATGGGAGAAGGTGGTTTAAAGTGTCCGAAAAAGACCAAGTATCGAACTTAAAAAGGCCCAGCAACCGACCCTCGCGATGTTCATCCGAGATAGTCAAAGGTGTCTCAGCATGCGAGACACCTTAAGCTATCTTGCACATGTACGAGATACAAAATTTGTCTCGCAAAAAGGTTTGGTCTCACAGGTGTTTCGAGCATATTTTCGTCACATTTTTGACTCACTTCGGGTACGTATTTACACTCTGATGAGTATATAAGTATAAACTGCTTCTCCTTGAACCTCCAACAGATATATGAGATTAATGTTAGACCCTAGAGGGGGGTGATTAGGGTCTTATGCTAATCTAATCTGATTTAAATGCTAATTAAAATTAATGAATAAGTTATCCTAGCAAGTATGAAATACAACAAGATATATGAGTTAGGATAAGCAATATGAACAACAAGATATATCCTAACAAAGAGATATAGGCAATGTATGTGCAAGGATATATAAACTCAAGGGTAAACAATCTAAACTAGATAGTGGGCAATATAATCAACAAGCAATATACAAAGGCGATATAAGATATGAACATAAAAGCAAGTGCGCCAATATAATCACAAACAAACAATATGATTACGGAGTTCGGTCCCCACAACCTACGTCTCCGCTCCTCACCTCGAGGAGATCTCCACTATCACAACCGAGTTTTCTACGTTCACCCGAACAACGTTTACACCTCACAATACAATCACTATGCAATCACACCTCACACACTAAGTGTTGGTCCTAGCCCGTGTCCTCCTCCTCATGTGCTCGGTTACAACCTCTCCCTAGGCACGACAACCGACACCACTCCTCTTGGATTCAACCCCGTCTCTCACCACACACTTCTCTCGGTGTACAAGTGTATTACAAGTGAATCCTCACAATTAGGCTCAATACAAAGTGTTTGTTCTCTATAATGAATGAGAACGAATTATAAGCTCACTCTCTAAGATACACAATCCCATAACCCAATTATACTATGAATGTAAATACAATAAGCTCAATGGTTGTGTGTGTACAAAGAGATAAATAAAATCAACTAAACTCAATATAAACACTAGCTTAATAAAATGATAATCAAAAAATAAAATGTAAAGCTAGATTGAGTTTAGAAAACTTCTCCAATAAATGACAAGAGTGAGAGAGAGATGATTTGAAGTCCAAACACCAAAGATTATCTCCTCAAGCCCTTGTGAAATTATCTTCACAAACCAAACTCTTAAACACACTTAGAAAACCTTAAACAAACTTGTAAAAACTCTTTAAAACTTTTCCCTTGGTTATCTTAAAAGTATGAGGACATGGGGTATTTATAGGCTCATCAAATAACCCCAAAAACCCAACCAAAACCCTTAAAAACATTAAAATAATTAAAGCTGGAAACTAGCCGTTACTGTTCAAACGGCTATATATAAGTCGACTTAACAGGTGATACAAGTCGACTTGACAGAAAAAAAAACACATACAGAAAGACAGTTTATAAGTCGACTTATAGTAGACTTATAGCAAGTCGACTTAGAGTAGACTTATGATAAGTCGACTTAGAGTGGACTTATAACATGCACAAGCAGTTTCTGCAGTTCTGGAAAAATGCGTATCTGACTTTGTAAAATTAAATAAATATAGTAAATAAACTCTAAAAATTATGAAATTTTGAGAGAGGGTTCTAGGCATGTATATGAACATGTTAGAGAAAGAATTTCTGAAAAATCACTTACAAATTAAGAGAAATAAATATTTGAACACAGATAAACAGTTTCTAAAAAACTGCTGAAAACTCGGTTTTGTAAATTCAATTGAAAATAGCAAAACAACTCCAAAATTAGTAAAACTTGGGAAAATGTTTGTATATATGAATATAAACATGTAAACAAGAAAATTTTTTTAAATTTTATTTCCCAATTGTGAAAACTCATGTATTTTGCAAGTATGTCCAAAAACATAAAAACGAAACATACATGTTTTGACATTTGATTTAAACAAACTTTTGAAACTCTACAAAATGATTTTATAAACTTTATAAACTATGTATAAACTGATATTAAAGTCTATAAACTAATAAAATAATGTTTTCACAAAAACACCTATATTTTGATAAAATCAACAAATACGTGTGTGTGAATAATATGAGCTTAAAGTATTAACACACAAATATAAAGACCTAAACTAAATATACCCAAGCTACGATCTTGATCTTCAATAAGCTCTATCTTGGTACACATGCGGATGAAGCTAGAACTTGATCTTTAACTTTGAATTGTAAGGCTTCAACCCGACATTCCGTCAACCTCCTTTGGATATGATCGTTGAAGCGCACTCCATCCAACCTCCAACACGTTGTTTGCCTAGAATAAATACCAAAACACAAACACTAGACAAACAACGTTAGAAGTAAATTGTTTGTTAAACATCATCAAAACAAGAAGGCCAACAGTTAAACTACTCAATAAAACTCTAATGAGTAATACAAGTATAAATTGATTCTCCTTGCTCTAACACCTTAAGAGATTAAACTGTGTAGACTCCAGCTACGTATGAGTATAAACTGTGTTTACACCGGAACAAAAGTCAATACCCAACAACACTTCAACACTTTTGCCAAAATTGTGCTCAAGATAATTCTATGACAAATTATCCCTGGGAGTTCAATTGCAATTCAGATACAAATTCCTAACAAAGATGATCAGTTTAACGTCAACTAAAGGATATGAGCTAATTTAGATATCGACACACCAATTTCAGTTCCAGGTTTTGACAATGGTCAAGTTATAAACACGACACCATAAGTATTTTAGATTACTTGACAAAATACTGAGTAAACTGAAAGCTGAAAAGTCAAAGAACTGAAGCTACTCACGGGTCCTTCTATATAGCCTCCTCGATAAAATACTGAAGAGATTAAGAGCAGGGCCTATCCTATCCCAAGTATCGTAGACTCCTCGATAAAATAGTGAGGCGGCAGAAAACGTTGGAGAGATATCTGTAGATGTCAAAATTTACCTATAGAGCCTAAACAAAGCTCAAGACAAAGATAAAATGAAGAACATCATCATCTAAGTCTGAAGAGGTCATCCGATGAAAAAAGAAGCAAAGGAACACACAAAACGACGAAATGACGAAACGACAAAACTTGAAGCTGTCTCACAATTAGTGAGACATCATACACTGTCTCTACTTCCAAGAAGTGTAATGTGTCTTAGAATTCAAGACAGCTTGAGCTGTCTCGAAAATGGCGAGATAGCAGGACGCCTTTTTTTGTAGTTTTTTGAGTTTCATGCGACCCACGTGGCTCCATAACTTCTTAGGAACATCTATAGATGTGGAGAGGTCGTTACAAACTAAAAATTCACCCATAATCCACAAAAATCATGGCATTTAATAGAATGGATATCGGTTACGAAACTACTTGGAATAATCCATTTATCCGAGATAGTAAACACTGTCTCAGAAATGGGAGTTATCGGACAGGGTTGGATTTAGCTTTTTATCTTCAGTAACAGCTTCCAAAGGCTATAAATACCTCCCCTACACCCTTATGCACGAGGAGAGGAGATTTGAGAGCAGAGACTTGGTATTTTGGCGAACTTTGGAGAGAGTCTTGCACCATTTTCAAGGAATCCTCAAAGTCTTTGGAGTTTTCTCGAGATCTAAGCTTTGACTTGATCTTGAGAAGAGTGTTTATCTTACCCCGCTAAGATATTCACTTTTGTTCTTATTTTCAAGGTGAAACATCAACATCAAGCCTTCTTCACAATCAACTTGGATCGTTGAATCGGTGCTCCATGGATCAAATCGTTCCCGGCACAGGCAAAGATCACACGCAAGCAAAGACTAATAAATAGTTTCTATGTGTGTTTCTAGGGAATAGTCTAATTTGTTTTCTTTGTAAAGAGAAGTTTATGATTGTAAGGCTCACTCTTTTGTTTCCATTTTAATGATAAACGATTATAATGGAAGCTGTAATGAAAACTGTTCCCGATGCAAACAACAAGCTTTGCGTTGAAGAAGAAAATCTTGCTAAACATGTTTTTGTGGCCGAAGCCATGGACAATGAATAGTTGTATTTCAATTCAAAACTCACTACTGATTAGAGGAGTTTTCATTGGTGCTACAGCTAGAGTAGTAGCACCACCGGTGGTTTCGGTCGGCGCCACACTCGGAGACGCTCCGGCGATCTTCTTAGGTCTGGAAGAGCGCTTTAAGGGAGCCATTGGCTTCATTGATGGTGAATAGTAGATCACCAGATGAAAGTAACGAGAGTCCTCATTGAGAAAATAAGAGATGAAAGAGTCGATTTGACTCTTTGACCCGAGGGTCTATATATATCCATAGCTAGCACATGATTCTAGGAGAGAATACCGCCCAAAAGTGATCCTCGTGTTCATCAAAGTGGGTTCGACTTCCATATCAAAACGTAAGGGTCACCTCCGCATTTCAAAAGCTAAACACGAGGGTCTCCCCGTGTTCTAAAAGCAAAATGTGTGGTTCACCCCCGCGTTCCAAAATCTAAATGCGAGGTTCACCCCCGCGTTCCAAAAGTTAAACACAACCCTCGCATGGGTCTTGCGTGGAAAATCTCTACAACCAAATTTCATGGTGCCTTCAAGACGGATGTAGAATTTTGATATCAATAGTACACTATTCCAAGATTAGACAGAATCAAGATCCAAAGTATTTGAAAATTTGTGCCAGTTGTATGTAAGAAAAATTGTAATGAAGAGAATACAAGAAAATTGACTTTGATTCCTTAATTCCGATTATAACTTGATTACAAAAGAGAAGAAAACAAATTCGGTTTTCTCCTTTGTTTAAAACTGGGTTCTTCAAGGTAGCGATGGAGTGCCTCCTTCGATTGTTTACGCCGAAATTGCTCTCCGTTGACGATCCGTAGTCTTGATTCACTGGAACGATATCTCCTCCTCACGATTTGACGTTGTGGAGAACTTGCGTGGCAAGTTTTAGAACTCTGGACGAGTTGATAACTCTGAACGAGTTTTGAAGAACTCTGTAAAAGAGTTGTTTTGAACCGAAGATCGGTTGTAAGCCAAGGATGAAGAAGCTCCTCGTTGCAGATCTCCCAAGCTCCAGAAATCTCCAAGGATCCTCCCCTTTGCTGCCAAGTCTCCGTTTCCAAAAGCCAGCCAAAAAAAAGAAGGCCCGAACTCAGTTGAGTTTACCCCTATTTATAGGGAATTAAGGGGTGTAACCGCCCCCTTAATCCGCTCCCAAGTGGGGCGAAAATCCCTCAGATCGTGGAGGGAACACGGTTCCTGCAACCGTTCAGCTCTTGCTTGAATGAGTCAAACGCCCACGTTAGCGTTCGGGACCCTAAACTCGCGTCTTAGAAATGAGACGCGAGGTTGGGTGTTGGCTGAACATCCAGAACGCGAGGGTCGCTCGCGTTTGCCTTGCTGCAGCTTGGAAACGCTGAGGTCGGGTGTTGGTTGAACCTCAAGAACGCGAAGGTCGTTCGCGTTTGTCTTGTTGTAGCTTGGAAACGCTGAGGTCGGGTGCACTTCCAGAATTGTAACGCGAGGATGACTTCCGCGTTTTAGAAGAAGTTGGTTGGCTTGTAACCTCTTCTGTAGAGCGTTGTAAAGACCATTATTGAGTGATCTTCACCTTGGCTGCTCGAAAATATGAGAGTTGTCAGATTGTAACTCCCGATGTTGATTGTGAAGGCTGTTGATTAGAGCTTTCATCAGTTGTCGTGAAGGTCGTCAGATTGTAACCTTCAGCGATCTACGTGAAAGTCTTCAAATTATAGCCTTCTGGAAGTCATCAGATTGTAACTTCCATCATCGGTGTTTGATAGGGGATAAGCTATCTATTGTGATTTTTAGACAGCCTACAGAACCCCCTCCAAAGTTTTCGAAAGTTCGCGGTTGACTGGGACGAATTTTTGGAATACTTTGGATCTTAACTCTGATCTTGGAGCTGTTGATTCCTTGTCGTAAAGGAGTTGTTCTCTACACTCGCTTAGGAGACATCTTGGTTGAAGGGATTTGCCACGTAGGACCTGTGTGAAGGTATGTGCCATAATCCTGCTTCTGTAATGTGAGGGTGAGCCCTGCATTTTAAACTTGAGACGCGGGTCTCACCCTTACATGTTGAATTTGGAACGCGGATGTGACCTCGGCGTTCGGTTTTTGCATCGCGGGTCTGACATCGGCGTTTTGATGTGAGACGCGGAGGTGACTTTCATGTATTTTTGACTAAGTCTTTGAAACTTGTCTTCAGCTCATCTGTTTCAAGTCTCGGCTTACATCCATTAAGCTGATGAACCTGCAAACATGCATAGAATTTTTGGCAAACCCTCAGCCATCAACGGATTTGATAAGCCTTTACCGACTACCGTTTGAGTCGGGATAGCATGTGGATTGTCTAAGTCCGTTCCACATGTAACGTTGTGCTAAGAGAATGAACTCTATTAGACTTGATGCTATGATTTTGAATACATAGACTCTGTCATTTTATGGAAAAAGACTAACCGGCGACGCGTGTTAGGCGTAGACTTATCCCTACTTAGGATTTGGGATAAAGTTCCCCATGCGTGTAAGGCACGGATTTTGGTATCTTTTTCACGGCAAAAGACTAACCGGCAACGCGTGTTAGGCGTAGACTTATCTCTAATTAGGGATCGAGATAAAGTCCCACATGCGTGTAAGGCATGGATTCTGGTGTTATTAATAACAACCTGCTACGATGTTGAATACGTAGACTTCACCATTATTACGGGAATAGGCTACCCGGCAGCATGTGTTAGATGCAGTCTTATCTCTAATTAGGGATCGAGATAAATTCCCTCATGCGTGTGAGGCATGGATTTCGGCGTTATTAATAACAACCTGCCACGATGTTGAATACGTGGATTTTTGTCTTTTTTACAGTCAAAGACTCACCCGCAACGCGTATTAGGCGTTGACTTATCCCTTCTTAGGATTCGGGATAAAATTCCCCATACCTGCAAGGTATGGATTCAGAGATTATTAATTTAATGATAATCACTGGCTACGATATTGACTACGTAGACTTTGTCACTGTTTCTTCCTGTGTTATTCAAAACAGTGAAAGAAAAGTAGAAGTGCCAGAGGTGGAGTATTAACTTGGCGTGAATTTTCACTTAGAGTGAAATTCAGAAATTTTCTTCACTATCACTAGGATAATTCCAGAAAATCTTTAATCCGCTGGGGATTTCATAATGACAACTTGCTATTCTTGTTGAGAAAGAATTAACAAGTTCATTGGGGGTTTGACTGTTAAAGGTGTGATGTTAACCTAACAGTATTTTATAGACCGATCGCTCTATTAAAGAGAGTCGATAAGTTGGTTTGGTCGGAAATTTGTTGCAATCGGAGCAACTTTGTGGACTTATCATCCTATTGAAGAGGATTGATAAGTGGATTTTGTCAGAGGTGTTTGATATTAACGTGACAAGGACTTGTTGCGATCAGGGCAACTTTGTGGGCTTATCATCCTATTGACGAGGATTTGATAAGTGGATTTTGTCAGAGGTTTGGTGTTAACATGACAGGAATTTGTTGCGATCGGGGCAACTTTGTGGACTTATCATCCTATTGACGAGGATTGATAAGTGGATTTTGTCAGAGGTTTGATGTTAACGTGACAAGAGAATGTTGTGATCGGAGCAACTTTGTGGACTTATCATCCTATTGAAGAGGATTGATAAGTTGATTTTGTCAGAGGTTTGGTGTTAACGTGACAAGAGAATGTTGCGATCGGAGCAACTTTGTGGACTTATCATCCTATTGAAGAGGATTGATAAGTTGATTTGTCAGAGGTTTGGTGTTAACGTGACAAGAGAATGTGTACTTGTGACTTGCACAAGGTTTTGGGAATTAGCGTCTCACTGGGGAGACTTGCTAGACGAGTTTATCATCAGAAGCGATGCGTTTTGATGCTCGTGGTTTGATTTTGAAGACTTAGTGTCTTGCTGGGGAATATTACGATTCGAGCAATTTTGAGGACTTATCATCCTATTGACAAGGATTGATAAGTTGATTGTCAGAGGTGTATTATTAACGTGACAAATTGGGAGTGATGCAAGCTGCATTCAAACTCTATGGGGATGATGATCGTCAGAAGTGTAATGTTAACTCGACGATATGAAAGATTCGTTACTCTTAATCCAATGGATTCCAAGTAACCAACCCCCAGTCTTGATTAAGACTTAGTAGGGGAAGAAAAAGAGGTAGACAAGACACATCACCTAGTGAGGCACTATCCATGAAGTCGGAATAGAGGCACATCACCAGGTAGGCCATTATCTGATGAGTTTGACTATCAGAGGTAACGTGTTAACGTGATAGTTTTGGTGGACCCGTCATCCTATTTGAAGAGGATTTGTGAGTTGATGGACTATCAGAGGTAACTGTTAACGTGATAGTTTTGGTGGACCCGCCATCCTTTTGAAGCGGATTAGCAAGAGAATTTGGAGGGAATGGACTATCAGAGGTAACAGTTAACGTGATAGTTTTGGTGGACCCGCCATCCTACTTGAAGAGGATTGGTGGGAGAGTTTGGAGGGAATGAACTATCAGAGGTAATCATTAATGTGATAGTTTTGATAGACCCGCCATCCTACTCGAAGAGGATTGGTGGGGGAATCTGGAGAAAACAGACTATCAGAGGTGATCATTAACGTGATAGTTTTAGTGGACCTGCCATCCTATTGAAGCGGATTGACAAATTGATGGACTATCAGAGGTAAATGTTAACGTGATAGTTTTGTGGACCTGCCATCCTATTGAAGCGGATTGACAAGTTGATGGACATGACAGTTCTGGTAGATTTTATGGTTGACAGAGGTATTTTATTTTACGTGACAACTCAAAAAATTTATTATTCATAATCCAATGAACTACAAATAAACCAACCCCCAGTCTTGAACAAGTGTAGGGGGGAAAAGGATTAGACATGGCACATCGCCTAATGGGCCACTATCTAACGAGTTTGACTATCAGAGGTAGTTGTTAACGTGATAGTTATTGGACCTGACATCCTACTGAAGAGGATTAGCTTCAGTGGCCGTAGTATCTTCAGATTCTGACTGGGAAGAGTGAGCTTGGTTCGATTGCTCAGGAAAAGATTGGGCTTGGTCCGATTGCTCAGGAGAAGATTGGGCTTGGTCCGATTGCTCGGGCTGATCCTGCCTACTTTGTTCTTCAGCTTTGATCCTGGCAATAATCTTTTGAGCCTGTTCGCCTTGAGAGATCAGTTGTCTCCAAGAACGGCATTCTGCAACCCCCATTCGAGCTAGGATGTTGGTCTGCAGGTTGTGTCGACAGGTCTCTACTAAGGTAGACTGTGTCATACCTGACGAACACCGGAAAGCCATGGTTCGGAACCTCTTGACGAAGGCTTTGACAGACTCCCTCTTCTTCTGCTTAGTGGCGAGAAGGGTATGGATGAAGACTTCTGTATCATCTTCAAAGAATCTTAACAGGAAGAGTCTCTCTAAATCTGCCCATTTTTGGATACATCCTGCAGGCAGTTTCCTGAACCATTCAAAGGCAACTCCCTTGAGGGTGCCAATGAACAATCGAGCCAGAATGCCAATGAACAATCGAGCCAGAATGGCGTCGTCTGATATCACATTCCCAGTCTGTGACTTGAAATGATAGATATGTTGGTTCGGTGATCCCATGCCGTCAAAAGTTTGTAGCGTCGGGACCTCGAATTTTGGAGGATAAGGGGTTGCATCCCATTCGGCAGGATAAGGCCTGGTAACTCCCTCATCTTGGAGCTCGCTTCTGTTAGCAATGACATTTAGGCGGGCTTCCAATTCCTCGATTTTAGCCGACTGAGGATTTTGCTCATTCTTATCTTTTCTTCCTTCATAAGAGGAAGATTCTAGGTTGTGGGCTTCTTGGTCAGAAGCCGTATCATCAACCATTTTTCCCTTCCCTTTGCTTGTGTGAGGTTGGGACGAAGACGTTCTTTCCCTTCAGGAAGATTCTTGCCTGAGTGGCGAATCTGTCTTCTGAGATTTGGCCTTGTCTGTGACGAGTTGAGTCAACAGGGCCAGGAGTTCATTGATGGCCTCCTGCTGAGATTTGAGCATGGCCTCTTGCTCATCAAGCCTCTTGGCGAGATCTTCATGGCTTCCCGTCATATAAATAGAGCTCTCATGTTCAACAAAAGAGCTTGATGATTAGGACTCTGCAATGGCTGAGTGTTCATCATCAGAATTGGTTCCCCTGGCTAACCTCCGATAGTTGACAGGGGGAATAGCTCCTGTTCGCGTCCGAGTGCGTTGGTAAATTCCTTCAAACTCGTTAGCGATTTCTCTGACGGTCGGTGAACGACTTGTCTCAGAGTCATCAGAACTAGGACCCGAGGTCTTCCCTCTGCTGATCACATTGATAGTGACCCCAGGATATTCGGTCTCTGGAGACTTCTTCGAACGTCGTCGTTGGTCGAGCCGAGCAACGTTCATAAATTGGTCGAACACCAATTGTTTGGCCACATATAGGTAGCATTGACATCCCGAGAGGACCGTAGGAATCAGTCGTTCACATTGGAATGAACGAATGACTTGTTGCATCGGTCTTGCTCTCGATGTGAACTCTCTCAAGTCTGTTGTAAAGACTCGAGAATTTCTCACTGATTGTGAGGTTTGAATTGGAACCCCCAGTCCATGATTGGACAGGACTGGCTCTTGATGAACATGGACCTGGTTGAGATGCCTTGAATCCATGAACTTTTTATATCCGCCCCTCAACCTAGTCGCACTACGCAGACTATTCGGGGGTCTCGCTGCCAGGTCAGCGAGCCGGGGGTCCAGGGGGCGGCGCGCCCCTAGCCAGGGGGTCCGGTGGGGATGGAATACCCCCCGGCGGGGTTCGGGGCAGCGCCCCGAAGCTCCACGGTACACACCAGGCTCAGTATTAGATTTGGCACTTGGGACGTGAGGGTCGCGTCTGGCACTTGAGACGCGAAGGTCGCGTTTGGCATTTGAAACGCGAAGGTCACGTTTTGGTTTGGCAACACGAGGGTCGCGTTCTTCATTGTCGACGCGAGGGTCGTGTTTTGACTGGGCAACGCGAAGTTGAAGTTCGCGTTCAATGTAGACTTGAGGTCCGCGTTTTGGCTGTAAAACGCGCCATTGAGGGCCGCGTTCAGTCTGGTTCTTACGAAGCTCATGTTTGGGCTCAGGGTCGCGTTTAGGCTCATGAACGCGAAGCTCGCGTTGGTTAGGGAATCGACTTTCTCGAAGTTGTGCTCGTCGCTGAGACCTTCTTCTTCGACGAGCAGCATTCTTCTTGGCCTGTTTTAAGGCTTTTGCAGGGGCATCTTTGGCGTTTATGGAGCTCGTCTCCTCTATGAGTCGTTTATGGCCTGAAACACATCGTGTTGACGCGGATGTGGGACATTCAACTCGCTGCGCGAGTTTACAGAAGCCGAGCCTGCTCCTGAAGCAGAGGGGCTGTTCAACGAATTTTGGCCAAAGGAGAGGACTTTCTTCGGCACTCCAGCAACAGTTGGAGATTTATTCTCTTTGGAGACTTTGTGGATCTTACGCATAGCCTTGGGGCTAAGGGATCCGGAAGAGATAGCCTCCTCAAACTTGGCTTGATCAAACTCTACCACGAGAGTTTCGACAGTCGTTCCAGTGAGATGAACATCGGATTGCACCACCACTTCTTCGTCACAGAAGCTTGTCCCTAGCGGAGTTGCCATCTTTTGTATGTAGGAAAAATTATAATGAAGAGAATACAAGAAAATTGACTTTGATTCCTTAATTCCGATTACAACTTGATTACAAAAGAGAAGAAAACAAATTCGGTTTTCTCCTTTGTTTAAAACTGGGTTCTTCAAGGTAGCGATGGAGTGCCTCCTTCGATTGTTTGCGCCGAAATTGCTCTCCGTTGACGATCCGTAGTCTTGATTCACTGGAACGATATCTCCTCCTCACGATTTAACGTTGTGGAGAACTTGCGTGGCAAGTTTTAGAACTCTGGACGAGTTGATAACTCTGAACGAGTTTTGAAGAACTCTGTAAAAGAGTTGTTTTGAACCGAAGATCGGTTGTAAGCCAAGGATGAAGAAGCTCCTCGTTGCAGATCTCCCAAGCTCCAGAAATCTCCAAGGATCCCCCCCTTTGCTGCCAAGTCTTCGTTTCCAAAAGCCAGCCAAAAAAAAAGAAGGCCCGAACTCAGTTGAGTTTACCCCTATTTATAGGGAATTAAGGGGTGTAACCGCCCCCTTAATCCGCTCCCAAGTGGGGCAAAAATCCCTCAGATCGTGGAGGGAAAACGGTTCCTGCAACCGTTCAGCTCTTGCTTGAACGAGTCAAACGCCCACGTTGGCGTTCGGGACCCTAAACTCGCGTCTTAGAAATAAGACGCGAGGTTGGGTGTTGGCTGAACATCCAGAACGCGAGGGTCGCTCGCGTTTGCCTTGCTGCAGCTTAGAAACGCTGAGGTCGGGTGTTGGTTGAACCTCAAGAACGCGAAGGTCGTTCGCGTTTGTCTTGTTGTAGCTTGGAAACGCTGAGGTCGGGTGCACTTCCAGAATTGTAACACGAGGATGACTTCCGCGTTTTAGAAGAAGTTGGTTGGCTTGTAACCTCTTCTGTAGAGCGTTGTAAAGACCATTGTTGAGTGATCTTCACCTTGGCTGCTCGAAAATATGAGAGTTGTTAGATTGTAACTCCCGATGTTGATTGTGAAGGCTGTTGATTAGAGCTTTCATCAGTTGTCGTGAAGGTCGTCAGATTGTAACCTTTAGCGATCTACGTGAAAGTCTTCAAATTATAGCCTTCTGGAAGTCGTCAGATTATAACTTCCATCATCGGTGTTTGATAGGGGATAAGCTATCTATTGTGATTTTTAGACAGCCTACACCAGTTAACCACAAACTTTTGAAAACTTTGGAGTGGATTTTGTAGGCAGTCTAAAAATTACTACAGCTTAATCATCATGATTTCAAACACCCCTATGTTTCTCAGTGATGAGAGTTACAAATTGACGACTCTTACATTTCAAAGAGCCAAATGCAAAGATTACAACATGACAATCTTTGCAGAATTTGAAAAAGAGATTACAATTAATGATTTCTTCAAAGAAAAACACGTGGGTCTATCCTTGCATATTAACTACAAAACACAGGGGTCCACCCCTGCATTCCAACTCCAAACGGGAGGGTCACCCCCACGTTCTAACTCCAAAACGTGAGGATCACCCCTACATTTTATAGGCTAAACGCGAGAGTCGCTCCAGAACGTGAATCTTGTATTTGACAATTTCAATTGCAATTTAAACGGTTTAAAATCGTTTACCACACAATGAGGCTATTAATCCCCCATTATAGAGAGAGTAATGAGGTTAGTTATACCCCTAGTCCTTATAAATAGCTGAGAATTCAACTGAATAAGGACCTTTTTTGGATCATCATGGGTTGGCTATCTTTGAGATCGGCTATTGCATTGGAGAGAAAAGCCATTGGCTTATATCGGCTAAAAAGATTAAAATTCCTTTCTAAAATCAACTCTCTTGCAGAGTTCTAAACTCGTCTAGAGTTATAAACTTAGCCAGAGTTCAAAACTTGCTTAGCAAGTTCTTCCTAACATAAAAGTCGGAAGGAAAGATCAGCGTTCCATGAAGCAAAGTGTTCGGATCGTCAACATGACACAAGAATCAAACTCCTATCGCCACCAAAAAGAACCCAGCCTTAAACATAGGGAAGGATCTTCATCGATTCTTCTCTCTTTGTAAATCAGGAAACTGATAAGAAAGTTTTAATTTCTTTTTCTTAGTTTGTTAGAGAGAGATTACATTAAGTGATTATAATTACTCTTTTCCTAAGTCAGTTAGGGAGATTAATACTAACTTATTTCTCAACTTTCTTATAATTTTCCCGCAAACAGAGACCAATTTCACCGTCCATCAGCACTGTTACATCTGTTAGTCGTGATACCGATCTTCAAACCGCACATGCTCTCTATGTCAAGGAGAGTTCGGACTGGCGGTTGTAGTTTTATGTCATGGATTATCTCAATCACTGTGTTGGCTCTGGTCTTACTATCGAGATTGGCACGCTTCCCTCTGCTTGGGCCATGTGGACTCATCTCACTGAGTGCTTCACAGAGTGCTCTAGTGCACGTGAGGCATATCTTCTACAATGCGTTGCTATATAACGCAAAGGTAGGTCCTCTTTATAGTCACATTTTGGTCAAATGCAAGCCTATTGGATAGCATTATGCTCCATGCTTCCTGGGCATGATTCCACATATGAAGACTGGCTAGCCTGGTATGAACGGTGCAAGGTTTATCAACTATTTTAGTCCCTTCCTGAATATTCAACCATGACTGACCAACTAGTTCATCAACCTTAATTTTTAACTTTGGCCTCGGTTATTAGAGCTCTCACTGCTTATGAGACACGGTAGCAGACCTCATGACTCAATTTGACAATAGATGCTCTTGCCTCTTCACTCGAGACTATTCCGTCTGTACCAGTCATTGCTCTTATTATGAATCACACTTCTCAACGGGTTCGATCCAAGCTCTTTTGCATATATTGCAAGAAGGAGGGATACCACATTGAGAAATGCTTCAAGCTTCATCTTGAGTTATGTTCCTCAGATACAGGTCGTGGTCGACGACCCCCTCAGTCTCAAGCCTCTCACAAACCAGAATTGCTAGCCAGTGCTATACCATCTACCACTTCAGATACTACTATTCAAGCCATTAAAAATCTTTGCCGTCAACTTGATGCTCTTTAGCATACCACTTCTACATCACCGTCTGGCCTTGCTGACTCATCAACTGCACAAGTCTCTGGTATGAATGATCTCTGGATTTTTGACTCTAGCTATTCCTTTCATATGACTCGTAATGCCTCACTCTTATCCTCTGTCTTCACTTCATCTTCTCTTCCCACTATCTACAAGACTGCTAGATAACCATTGCCTATCACTCAGTATGGTTCTATCACCCTATAAAATAACCCATCTGGTCATCTAACACTTGGCCCCGTCTATGTGGCTCCTCAGTTATGTTGAATTTAATTTCTATTAGCTCTTTATGTATGGCTAGCCTACTAGTCTCATTTTCTTCTAATACTTGTCTTATGAAGGATCCACAGACGGGCAAGATTGTTGGAGCTGGTTGTAGGAGTCACAAGCTGTATTTTCTAGAATATCTTCATCTTCCAGAGTCCATACATCCACATTCTCTTGTTGCTTTTGTTTGTCCATCAAAACCTTTTACCTGGCTTCCCGCCAATTTGTGGCATAGACGACTTGGTCATGTGTCTAATAAAAGACTGGAGAGTCTTATCTAGTCCGGAGTACTTGGTCTTATGCCATCTTGTCCTTGTATTCAGTCATGTACTGGTTGTAAATTAGCTAAATTTACTGGTCTACCATTTCCAATAAGTATATCTGCCTCTACTTTCTTATTAGATTTAGTCCATTCTGATATTTAGGGGCCAGCTCCTCTACCTTCTTCATCTGGCTATTTATATAATGTTAGTTTTATCGATAATTTCTCTCATTATACATGAGTCTATTTACTTAAAAATAGCTCTAAGATACCTACTGCATATCAAGCCTTCACTACTATGATCTTCACTCAATGGAAAGCTCATATTAAAATTTTTCGATCTGACTATGCCAAAGAGTATTTATCCTCTATCATGCGCTATATTATGACCTCTCATGGTACTATCTTCCAACAGTCATGTCCCTACACTCATGAGCAGAATGGTATTGCTAAACGTAAACATCGCCATATCCTCGATATCGCTCGATCAATGCTCATTTCTTACTCTGCTCCTTGTCGTTTCTAGGCTGAGGCCATTATCACTAATATTCACGTTATTAATATCACTCCATCTAGCTTTGTTTCTAGTGCTACCTCATAGTCGAGTATATACTCATACACCTCACTATGATCTGATTCGCATCTTTGGTTGTCGATGTTTTATTTTTCTGTCATCTCACGAACGTGACAAATTATCTCCCAGAGCTGTTCCCTATGTTTATTTAGGAATAAGTTTGGAACATTGAGGTTATCGTTGTTATGATCCTGCATCTCGCCGGGTTCATATATCTAGACCGTTCAGTTCAAAGAGGGTTATCCATATTACGCTGGTTCTGATAACTTTAATTTCCTTCACACTACTGATCGCTTTTTACCGCCAGCTGCACCACCTACTTCCTTACTTCAGTTCTCCTTTCGAGATCTTCCTGACATCTCTCCATCTCCTTCTCCTTTTGTTGAATCTCCCTCTCCCTCGAACACGATGCCCACTACAGAACATACTGCTAACCTCCGCATATCTGCGCCAGCATCTCCCCCACCTAAGGTTCCTCTTGCTCTTCGTCGAGGCAAACGACCACATATCATGCCTAAACGGTATGCTTCGGTTACTTCCTATTCATGCATCTTTCATAATTTTTTTGTTGCCATTCATACTACTATTAAGCCAAAGTCCTTTCAGGAGGTAGTTCAATTTTTAGAGTGGTCACAGGCTAGGACTGAGGAATTTTAGGCCTTTCAGCAAACACATACATGGGATGTTATTCCTTTTTCTCCTGGCATTTCTCTAGTTGGCAGTAAATGAGTTTATAAGGTCAAGTATCATCTTGATGGCACCATTGAACATCAGAAGGCCCGTTTAGTGGCTCAAGGTTTCACTCAGTAACAGGGTATTGATTATGAGGAGATATTTACTCTTGTTGCTCAGATATCTATCGTTTATACTATCCTTGCAATTGTCATTACTTATCGTTGGCCTGTAAATCAGATGGATGTCAATAATGCCTTTCTCCATAGATCTTTATCTGAGACAGTATATATGCAATCATCTCCAGGGTATAATATTCCTCCAGGACATGCATGCCTCATTCGCCATGCTGTTTACGGTCTCAAGTAAGCACCCCACGCTTGGTTTGAGTATTTTCATGATGTCGTGCTTAAGACGGGCTTTATGGAAAGTCATCAAGATGCTTTTTTGTTTGTTCGCATTATATCACGTGGTAAAGTTTTATTACTCCTTTATAGATGGTATTATCATTACAGGTGATGATATTGCTGGTATACAGTACGTAAAATCTAAAATCCAATTACGGTTCCACATGAAGGATCTTGGATCTCTTCCCTATTTTCTTAGTCTAGAAATCTCTTAGGGCCCGCAGAGAGTACTGCTGTCTCAAAAGAAGTATCTCTTAGATATTCTAGCTCATGCTTAGCTAACTGACGATGTAACTGTCGATACTCCACTTGAACAGAATGTCAAACTTCGCTCTACTGATGGTGAACCTCTATCTGATCCTACCCGATACCGATATCTTGTTGGTCGGTTAGTCTATTTATGCATTTCTCGACCAAATATCTCTCATGCTGTTAGCATTGTCAGTCAATATGTTGATGCCCATCTTCTATACACTATGCTGCCTTATTACGGATTCTTCGGTACCTCTGGAGCACTAGCACTCGATCTCTTCTGTATCCTTCTACATTTGATTTAGAGCTTTGTGCATATTCTGATGTTAATAATTAGGTTGGTGATCCAACTATGAGGAAGTCTACCACAGGTTATTATATATTTCTTGGTGATTCCCTTATTTCCTGGCGGAGTAAGAAATAAGATGTTGTTGTCTTTTCCAGCACCGAGACAGAATATCGTGCAATGTCCTCAATAGCTAAAGAGATTATTCATTTTCGTCATCTTTTTAGTGATTTCAGTATTTATATTTTGACTCCTACTCCTCTCTACTGTGATAATAAGAGTGTCATCCAGATTGCTAATAATCCAGTATTTTATGAGAGGACCAAACACATTAAGATCAATGCTCATTTTATTCATCAACAAGTTATCTAGGACAAGACAATTCAACTTTCTCATATCTCATCCGCTGATGAGCTTGTAGATTTCTTCACAAAGGCCTTACCTATTCATCAATTCTAGTTTTTTATACGCAAACACACTTTGTTTAACCCAACATGAGTTTGAGAGGGGCAGTTGATATTAGGTTTAGTCTCATATTAGTTATGAGAGGACACCTCACCCTCCTCTACTTATATATATATAGGTGTACTCATTCAATACTTTAACTAAGGGAAATTTACTCAAGACTCTCTCTTTTATCAGTATCTGACTTCCTAATCACTTTCTTGACATTTTATGCTTAAACTCAAGTCTATTTGGGCTTTTTGGGTCCATTGTTATAGCCTAAAAAGTAAAAGTGAGAGAGTCCGTACGTCCCCATGGCGTGTTACTAGTATGTTGTACAAGAATATTATGTCCACAAATCCAAAAACTGAAGTACATGTAAGAAATATTCATAAAGGAGACATACATACATTAAAGGCACCTCTCTGAGGATTCCTTTCACTAGTTAGCCTGCTCCAAATCAAATAAAAGATGGTGCTTGTTGGAGCATTGTGACATCTGCGGGCCAGTCACAGCTTTCTTCTGCAAGGTTTCTTTTGGCTGCAGCATTTTGTTTGTTCTTCCTTTCCATCAAGAAATGTGTTTAGTTTCATGTGCTTGTTTGCTATATTGTGCTGTTGGTTGGTTGATTTTTCTCTTTCATTAAATGAAGAGTAGTTGCATTTAGTTTAGGTCTCTGTAGGGATTGAAGTGACACCCTCTTGCACCAGATATCATTATTGACAACTATAATGGGGCTATTGACAGGAAAATGAAGTTGGTGGCTCTTTTAATTTGGAAATAATTGATTTTGCTGCCAAAGGAAACCTTATATAAGTAGGCAGAATCAATGATACTAGGTGTGAAAAATATCTCAGTAACGTGAAGATGATAACATTTTTAAGGAGAAATCACTACCGCATTTCAGGCCTATTAGAACAGTTGCAAACTGTTCCATTAGATACAAGAACCATTTTGTAACATCTACAGGAACAGTCCTGCATTCGACTCGAATGCCGACGTTCTCTTTGGTCTAAGACAACAGTTGATGATCCTATTAGAGCGGTTCATAAATTGTTCTTGTTGCTATCATAGGGGACGCTTGCACTATGGGGACGGTTCTAAGTTATGGGTACTGTTTGGTGGCAATAGGAATGGTGTATTTTGAACCTATGGGAATGGTTATAAAGATATGTGAACGGTTAATTTTGAAGCTATGGGTACTGTTTGGTGGCAATAGGAATGGTGTATTTTGATTTTGAACCTATGGGAATGGTTTTTTGGCAATGGGAACGGGATTTCTTTGAAGCTATTTGATAGTTTCATTTCAAGGGTATCAGTTTTAATTCTCTCTCAAAAAAAAAAGGGTATCAGTTTTAAGTTTGAATCTATAGGAACGTTTTGATCGCAAGGGGAACTGTTGTTTTCCTGATTTTACATGTAGCAAGGGTAACAGTTGGTAGAGCAATGGTAACGGTTTAGGCATACAATTAAAAAAATTAAAAATCAAATGCTACCCCCTACATGGCAGCAATTTTTATTTGCTTTCTAATATCACAAGCAAAGAAACAATAGTCCGAGTTTTACAAACAAACTAACCAAACTTTAGTCTTAACATAATGAACAATTCATTACAACAAAGAGCAACAACCACTAGTAGAAAAATGATCAACCTAGACGGAACAAACTAGACGGAATTTTTTCCGTCTAGTTTGAGGCAAACTAGACGGAAAAAATTCCATCTAGTTTGAATCAATCTAGACGGAAAATTCCGTCTAGATTGACAAACTAGACGGAAACTCAACCTAGAAGGAATTCCGTCTAGGTTGACAGTCAACCTAGACGGAATTTCCGTCTAGGTTGACAAGCAACCTAGACGGAATTCCGTCTAGGTTGCCTAGGGCAACCTCACTTCAGCCGCCGCCCCCTCTCTTTTCTCAATCTATTTTCCCTTCCCCCCTCTACCTCTCTCTTACTCTCCCCCTCCCCCGCCCAACCCCACTCCCGACCCCCCTCCCCCGGCGCCTCCCGCCGCCTGAACCTCCCCCTTACCCCCTACCGACCCCCCTTCCCCCCTCTTTCTCGGCAGCCCCCTCCCCCCTTTCCGACCACCCCC
>BQKN01065561.1:921297-935493 GCA_022839385.1 Asparagus kiusianus | reverse complement strand
TTTGTTATCATCAAAAGAAACTAATCTTGGGGTCAAGATTCCTAACAAATTTCACCACCAAAGTTTTAAATTTTGGGTTTGCAAGTGTGACGCCCCTAGTTTCACATAAGGTTGCAGTTTAAGGTGAACCCAAGGATGTCAAACCTACCATGCACCCAACACTGTGAAATAACATGTTTCACCATCACAATTTTATCTCTCTAGTGGAATCAAATAAAAACAGTGTAGGTAGAAGCAGATAGAAGAAATGTAAGAATTTAAGGGACATAATGAGAAGAAGTGATATCATAAATGACTGAAAAGTCTCAAATGAATAAAAAGATATACGTCCAATAAATTGAAATAGGAGTAAATAAACTCAAATACAGGAGTCAACTAAAAAGTATTTAGGCTCTCAGCCTTGAAAATGAGATACAAGTCTATAAATTAACTAAAATATAACTACTAGTCTAATATGGAGCATAAGCTGACTATCAATAAATGACGACGACTATGCAGAAACTTCGTCAACCTGCGGCCCTCCGGAACTCTGATTCACTTTCTTAAAAGAGGGAAAAATCAACAGCGTCAGAGCGCTAGCAAGATCATCTCCATCCGCCCCCATAGGAAGGACCACTACATATGATGGGGGCTTTACCTAATATGCATAGTCTGTAAGTACCCTATAGGGGGGTGAATAGGGTTATTGCTAATCTTATTAGATATTAATGCCGATTAAAACTTATTAACAAATATATCCTAAAAAATAGATATTCAATTTGATGTATGCAAGGATATGTGAACAAGAGTAAATAAACACGTGATAGTGCGCAAAAGACAAACACAAACACAAGATATGATCACGGAGTTCGGACCTTCCGTCCTACGTCTCTGTTCCCCACACCCGGGGAGAACTTCACTATCACAACCAGGTTTTCCACGCTCGCCCGAACAATGTTTACACCTCACAATTCGGTTTTCTAATTTACCGAAAACTTTACGACACACACAATTGCACTCACACTCTACACCCTCTAAGTGTTGGTCTCTAGCCCGTGTTACCCTTAAGTGCTCGGAATTACGACCTATCTCTAGACATTACTACCGACGACACTCCTCTTGGGACAACCCCATCTCTAACCACACACTTCTCTCGGTGTACAAATGTGATACAACGTGTAACTCACAATTAAATACAATACAATAAAATATTCTCTACAATAGGTGAGAACTTAATGTAAGCTTAATTTCACAAATCACAATCCCACAACCCAATATATTATTTATGAAACGCTACAAGCTCAAATAGGTTATGTGTGATAAAATGAGTATAAATAAAATCTAGCAAACTAGCAATAATAAGAATATAAAATCAATAATAAAATTACTAGAAAAAAGAGTTAGAAAAACTTTTCTATAAATACAAAGAGGTTGAAGAAGATTGATGATGAATTCCTCAATTGAAAATGCAAGCCTCCTCTTTGTAAACTCAAACAACAAACTTAAACTTGAGAAACAAACTTTTAAACACTTAAAACTCTTTTAAAAAACCCTCTTGAAAAAACTTAATTATGATGAGAACAATAGGGGTTTATATAGGAAGAAAAACCAAGGTACAAAACCCAAGCAAAACCAGTAAAAATGATAAAATAACAAAGGCTGAAAATATAGCCGTTGGAGCTGGTCAGTCGACTGACGGGATGCATCAGTCGACTAATGAGCTAACTTTGTATTCATTTTTCAGCTCATCAGTCGACTGACTATCTTTATCAGTCGACTGGTCAGTCTACCAAAACAGAACAGAAACTATTTTAGAAATACATGCACATTCTTCAGTCGACTTATTAGTCGACTGATGTCATCAGTCGACTGATCAGTCGACTGTTAATAGGTTTTCAGCCTGAAATAATTTTTAAAAATGAATTTTAAAGTCCTTTTAAAAATAACAAATAAATTCCAAAAAATATAAAACTTTGAAAATTTTTATAAACATGAATATGAACATGTTGGAAAAGGAATTTTTCAATTTGCTCTTATCATTTGTGAAAACTCAGTAATATTCAAAAGTGAAAAAATACATATTTTTCAAATATGTTGTTTTTACCATTTTAGCTCAAATCAAGTTCTGAAAACCCGTGTAATCATTTTATGAACATAATAAAAGATGTTAGCATGGTTTGTATAGTCCAAAACATATTTGAATGTATTTTGCATAAAACACTTATTTTCATGAAAATTCACAAATGTAATGTGTGTGTATATTTGAGCTTATAGAATTAACACACATTATATACACCCTAAACTTAATTTACCCAAGCTTGATAGATCTTCATTGTAGCTTGTCTTAGTAAACATGGAAGAAGCTTGAACTTGAATCTTGACTCGTATGCATTGGTTTTATTCCACTATTTCCTCCAATCCTCCAATGGATATGATCGTTAAAGCACTAGTCCATCCATCCTCCAACTTACTATTTGTCTACCTAATAAGAAAACATAAACACTAGACAAACAAGATTAGGAATTGTTTGTAATCATTAAAACAAGATTAGAAGATGTAAGCTCATAACATGAGACCTAACAATCTCCTCATTTTTTATGATGACAAACAATCTACACAAAGAGTATATAAGATATACAATAAAGAACAATACTCTTAAAATATACTCACAATCCACTTGTTTCTTCCACTTTGGCAACATCAAAATAGGGAAACAAAAGAATAAGAGAGCGAAAGCTGTTCCTATCATAATGCATAGGTGAGTATAAAAAAAAGATATAAGAATTGCTCCCCCTATCAAAATACCATATGGAAAACATGCAATTATAAACATAGCAAACAAATATGAGCAAGCATAAACGTAAAAATACTAAACACAATTCACATATAAGGTGCCACAAGAGTCTAAAAACATAAAACCTAAAAAATAAAAAAAATTAAACATCAAATGATTTTTGAAAAAGTTTCAAATTATCCACCATAAAACATGATTGATTGAGAGTACAAATAGACATATAAAAGGTGTCTTAATACCCAATCATAAACATTATTTGGATATAAACAAAAATAGGTCATGAAATAAAATAATGAAATCATGAACCTCATGAAGGTTCAAATAAGAGCCTCAAATGGTACTAAAAGAAGTTCAAAGTGTATATATTATATCATTTTCGACAAAAGCAAGAGAGGTGAGCATAACAAGTTCTTGAAATAAGTTTCAACCCAAATAAAGCTTTTAACATCCGGTAAACCACTCAGGGGTTGCTCATACATATAACCTCTCATATGCAAATACAAAACAAAGTATATATCTAAATGGTGTTTGATCAATAGAAGAAATCCTTTTTGTAAAACTTGATCAAACCATATAAGGAATACATTATAAACCACAAATAGATGATTTGGTAGCTCAAACACATAAATATCATCATAAGAGTGTTTTATAATGATCCTATAAACATAAACACATTGTTAAAATAATTGAAAACGTGGTATATTACCAAAAGTGATGTTTTAACATGGAAAAATTATCTTGCTAAAAATTGTATCAATTCATAAAGGTTGAAAACATAAAAATCTATAAAAGAAATTATGAAAAAATATGAATGATAATTTTATAAATCAAATGCCAAGAATGAATTTTTTTTCAATTTTGTTATAAAACTTTAAAGAAAGTGTCTTATGAATTTTTTTTCAATTTTGTTATAAAACTTTAAAGAAAGTGTCTTTAAGAACATGAAAAAATAAAACAAAAGAAAACTAAAAATTTATTTTTAAAGAATAAACATGTTTTGGTACCCAATTACTCTTGGTACTTAAGAGTCTTGGGACATGACCCCTATCATTAAAGCTTAAAGTCCTAGGGTTATGATCCCTTTTGGGCATATTTTATGCACGGATCCGGTCATAGCAATAATTATGCAAATGACCCATTCGATTACAATAAGTGCAATGAAGAGAATGCATTTGTTTATGTTGACCATGTGGATGTGTACTTAGAACATTTGCAAACAAAGATGAATTATTTGAAGCTTTTTACAAATGGGAAATACTTTTAAACATGGGTCTATTTGGAACATTTTGCAACATAGAAGCTTTTTGCAAATCATAACAAAATTTTGCAATATGTCCAAATCTACCATAAACATTGCAATTAAACACATGTGGTATTTTAGAATCATTTGGCAAAAGAGAATTCCTTTTTAAATCAAAACAATACTTGGCTAAATGACCAAAACGACCACAATATTCACACTTATACACACTAGCATGCTTACGATGAACTTTGGATGCATGTGCATGTGTGTGTGATGATGAAGCTTGATGGAATGCACAAACATGATTAGGCTTATTAGGCTTTTGTGCGTTATAACATAATTTAGCAATATTGCCTTTACGATCGCAAATTGAACACTTATAAATTTTGTTATACTTGTGTGCATAGTGAATAGGTTTCTTAAAAATATTTTTGTGGGACTTTGCACACAAGTCCATAAGCTTGTTATTAACAATGCAAGTTTTTAATGTTGAACCTAAAGTGGATATTCTATTTCTAACTTGGTTCAACTCATCATTTTTCACATTGTTATTAGAAGTAGAAAATGCATGATCAAGTTTGAAAGAATTAAGCTCTTTTCTAATGTTCTCAACTTCTAATATAGCATCACATTTAGCATGAAATAAACTAGCATTTTCTAATTTTAATTTTTCATTGCATTCTTTAAGATTTATATTTTCATTTGCAATGAGATCAAACTTAGTGGCTAGTGTTTCATGAGAGGATTTTATTTCGACATGCTTGCTTTTTCAGTTAATGTAGCTACGTTACAATTTCGTATACTCATGCAACAAAATTCATAACCATGTGCGAGTTCATCAATAGTAAGATCATTTTCGTTATCGGACTCGCGTACCTCACTAGGGATATCGCCTAGTGGTCGTGTGCATGATGAGGCTCCTTGTGAACTTATAGAGGGAACCGCCAATGATCATCGGATCGCCTCCAAGTTCCCTTGATGTGCTTCAAATAATTTCCAAATTACATAAGAACTATCAAAATGAGCAAGTTCGTTAGAAATACATGGACCAAAAGTATTATGCATAAATTCTAACACTTACTTGTTCATTGTGAATATTTTCTTTTCATGTTTGCTCCACTTGGATTTCTCCGAAGTTGGCACAATATAAGCATTGTCAATAACTTCCCATAAATCTATGTTTCTAGATTCAACAAAAAATTTTGAATCTACAACACCATTGCTCATAAGGGAAGTTACTATATCTAGGAGCAACATTTATATCGTAGCCTATACTAAACATATCCATAATATATGAGCAAGCAAATTAAATAATATCAAAACAAGATTAGCAACAATATTAAAGCTTGGACCATTAACTCAAGGTGGTTAAATCTTAAATAAAGAGCACCAAGCTCTGATACTGATTGAAAGTATCCTAGAGGGGGGTGAATAGGGTTATTGCTAATCTTATTAGATATTAATACCGATTAAAACTTATTAAAAAATATATCCTAACAAAATAGATATTCAATTTGATGAATGCAAGGATATACGAACAAGAGTAAATAAATAAGTGATAGTGGGCAAAAGACAAACACAAACGCAAGATATGATCACAAAATTCAGACCTTCCGTCCTACATCTTCGCTCCCCACTCCAGGGGAACTCAATTATCACAACCGGGTTTTCTACGCTCACTCGAATAACATTTACACCTCATAATTTGGTTTTCTAGTTCATCGAAAACTTTACAACACACACAATTGCACTCACACTCTACACCCTCTAAGTGTTGGTCTCTAGCCCGTGTTTCCCTCAAGTGCTCAGAATTACGACCTACCTCTAGGCATTACTACCAACGCCACACCTCTTAGGACAACCCTGTCTCTCACCACACACTCCTCTCGGTGTACAAGTGTGATACAACGTGTAACTCATAATTAAGCATAATATAATAAAATATTCTCTACAATAGGTGAGAATTCAATGTAAGTTCAGTCTCATAAATCACAATCCCACAACCCAATATATGATGTATGAAATGCTACAAGCTCAAATAGGGTGTGTGTGATAAAATGAGTATAAATAAAATCTAACTCAATTAGTAAACTACCAATAATAAGAATATAAAAATAAATAATAAAATTTCTAGAGAAAAGAATTAGAAAAACTTCTCTATAAACACAAAGAGGTTGAAGAAGATTGAGGATGAATTCCTCAATTGGAAATGTAAGCCTCCTCTTTGTAAACTGAAACACCAAACTTAAACTTGAGAAACAAACTTTTAAACACTTAAAACTCTTGTTAAAAACCCTCTTGAAAAAACTTAATTCTGATAAGAACAATAGGGGTTTATATATGAAGAAAAAACCAAGGCACAAAAACCAAGCAAAACCAGCAAAAATGATAAAATAAATATAGTCGTTGGAGCTGGTCAGTCGACTAACGGAATACATCCGTTGACTTATGAGCTGACCGTTGTATTCATTTTCCCGCTCATCAGTCGACTGACTATCTTTATCAGTTGATTGATGGATCATCAGTCGACTGGTCAGTCGGCCAAAATAGAATATAAACTACTTTAAAAATACAGGTACATTCTTCAGTCGACTTATTAGTCGACTGATGTCATCAGTCGATTGATAACAGGTTTTTAGCCTGAAACGATTTTTAAAAATAAATTTTAAAGTCCTTTTAAAAATAGCAAATAAATTCTAAAAAATATAAAACTTTGAGAAAAGTTTATAAACATGAATATAAACATGTTGGAAAAGGAATTTTTCAATTTTCTCTTATCATTTATGAAAACTCAGAAATATTCAAAAGTGCTAAAATACATATTTTTTAAATATGTTGTTTTTACCATTTTAGCTCAAATCAAGTTCTGAAAACTTGTGTAATCATTTTATGGACATAATAAAAGATGTTAGCATGGTTTGTATAGTCCAAAACATATTTGAATGTATTTTGCATTAAAACACTTATTTTCATACAATTTCAAAAATGTAATATTTGTGTATATTTGAGCTTATAGAATTAACACACATTATATAAACCCTAAACTTAATTTACCCAAGCTTGATAAATCTTCATTGTAGCTTGTCTTGGTAAACATGGAAGAAGCTTGAGCTTGAATCTTGACTCGTATGCATAGGCTTCATTCTACTATTTTATTCCCTTCTCCAATGGATATGATCGTGAAAGCTCTAGTCCATTCATTTGCAACTTATTATTTGTCTAGAATACGTAATAAGAAAACGTAAACACTAGACAAATAATATTAGGAATTGTTTATAATCATCAAAACAAGATTAGAAGATGTAGGCTCATAACATGAGACCTAACATAGTCTACCTAAACCATTTACCCTATACTAATTGGGGTTAATATTTAGAAATTCACAATACAAGACGAGTACGTCGATCGAAATAATCCAAATAAGGAAACCCTCATATATATACACATGTATCTCAAATTGTGAATCATTAAATATCAACTCCAAAACTAAGAATGAAAGAATAAAGGAATGCAATACTAAAATGTCAACCAAACAAAGTCATGTTTGTCAACCAAACATCTCACGCTAACCTTCGGTAGATAATACAGAACAAGTACACAATCCTATGTAAACCACAATACAAAAATACTCTGTCGTAATATATCTCAACAGTGAACTATGTTCAAAATCAATTACCACCTAAGACTCAGGCTATCACGTATTCTACAATGCTATCCCTCATAAAGTTCTATGATTCATCATATCATCATGCGGATCAACGTATATGTGCATCAACCTCTGCGCATCATCATGCTAAAATAATAATATAGGTATATCGACCTATGCGCCTACTCATGCGAAAATGATAATATAGGTACATCAACCTCTGCGCATACTCGTGCGGAAACAATGATATAGGTATACCGACCTCTGCACATACTCGTGCAGAAACAATGAACCATTACGAAGAGTAGTCCCTTGCGGTCTCATTGTGGTCATCTGACTAACGCACTCCGAGTGTCCACAATTACCATAAACCAAAATAATCGTTACACGTGACATCACAAATTATTAGACTATGCTCATAAAGAGGGTCGTACGTGCTCAAACCTAGTATGTGCACTCTTGGTTACGCACATAGAAAAAATCAATATACACAATACAACATCAAATCGGTCGATCGAAGTATCTTATCGGTCGACCGGTAGCACGTGCACAAAGGTGTACACACAAAAAAACATTCAATCAGTTGATCGATAATTATTTTCGGTCGACCGACTAGAGAACTTCCTAGTTTTCTGCGACCCAATCGGTCGATCGATTTCTTTGACCTGTTGACCGACCAGAGTGAAATTCCAGGTTTTGTTATTTTTGTTAGTTTATCTCAAAACTTGTACTTTTAATAACATGATTAGTAAAACTTGATTAAATTCTCATAATTACTTAACAAAAGATTAACTTAAACAGGATCACATCACTTAAATTAATAATTCTAGGATTAAAACATCCTAATTAACAAAATTCTTAATTAATTTGATTAACTAGGATTTTAAACCAAATTAAAAATGTAATTAACAATTTAAAATAAACTCTAATAATCATGATCATCTATACTTGTCAATTAAAGATTAATCCTACTGTTCTCATCATTGGTTTAAAATTTATCATTATAAACAAGGTCTTAACACACCTGATTAAGCCCTAATCATTAGATTATCCATTTAACACATAATGACATAATCTTTAGCTAAGAAAAGGTTTGGAGGAAGATGATCTTGCCTTTTCAAATGTGTTGATCTCTTACAAGCAAGCAAGACTCGACCCTTCATCACCAAACGCTGCAGATCTCGCCCTCCTCTCGGTGTTCGCTTCACAAAGCTTTCCCAAACTCACAAATTATGGTTAGGATTTTGAGAAGGAAAGTGGCTGCTGCTAGCTAGGGTTCAAAGATTTTGATGAAAAAGAAGAAATTTTCATGAAAACATGTATATGTATACTTATATGCAATTGGGTCAAAAACTAACCCGAAACTAAAGCCCAGAATTCGTGCTCATCGGTTGATTGATAACTACACATCAGTCGACCGGTTATTCCCATTAGTCGACCGACCAGAATGAAAATCCAACTTACATATATTTTGTGCATGATACTCACATATATGCACGTATTCGATCTCAAATCGATTTCAAGCATGCTAATTCATCCCAAAATAGTTTAAAACATGATAAAACTCATATTTTATCATTTTAAAATAATATTTCAAAAGTTTATGGGGTTTTACAGGAAACATCAGAAGGAATCCGCCATATTTCTACTAGAGTCACGGGGACTTTTGGTAAGGTTGTTATGTCCTTGCTATTTTGTTCTATTTGTATTCCAAGTGACTTGACCCGGCCTCAATTCTTGTCTGCCCAATCATCATTTTGTTGATAAAACATTAGCATAACATAAATTTACTGTCTTCTAGGAAGCCAAAGTGTCTTGCATGAAATCAGGGGTGGATTTACCAACATTTTAGGGGTGCAGCATAAACATTTAAAAGTAGCATATATAGTCACGCAATGACAAGTAGCTTATAAAATGCTATATTAGTTGTTTGCAATGTAACATTCTATACTTTATAGCTCTTTGCTAAATTTGGATGTCAAAAAAGGCATTTGTATCCTTCTGAGGCATCTAAAATCAAAAAGTTTACTTTGGCAAACAAGCACATAGAAATCGTATACGAGTAGAAAGTAAAAATTACCTTATGTCGTGGATTATGACTGTTTCTAGATGAGTGGGCATGAACATTGTTTCAGGTTGCCTCAAATACTCAAATTCATATTGCTTTGTGAGTTTCTTTTTCAGTTTGATTTGTTTTGATCAAGAGTTCTACTTACATTATACTTTGCACAACCAATCATATTAGAGTTTTATTTCTACTTGGACTCTTGTTGGGTTTTAGAACATGTAAACTACTATTCCTATTAGAACTCTTATTCCTTAGATAACAAGGAGCTGGGATCTTCAAGGCTTGGATGCATCAATCTTCAGAGCACCAATCAAGAAGAGAGAGTTCTTTTGTTAAGCCTATTTAATATTCTTCTCTTTTATTCCTTTAGTTGAGAGTTGTATTAGGATTTTGGGGTGTGATTTAGGATTGAGAGATTCCAATTTGTATTCCTCATAATTAGAAAAGTTTTTCTCCACCTTCACTCGTGTACGTAGGCTACAATCTGAACCACGTATATCTTTGTGTTCATGTGTTCTTGATATTTTTTTGTTCTCTCATATGATTGATATTAGCTTATCCTAGGGAATTTGTCATAATAAATTGGTATCAGAGCCCTCAGCTATCGATTGAATGAGAAGATGACAATAACTATGAAGTGAGATATCAAGAAGTTTAATGACACCATCAGTTTTAGCCTTTGGCAAGTTAGGATGATCGCTGTGTTGACACAGAGTGGATTGAAGAAGGCTTTGTTCGGGACGTTGAAGGAACCGACTACTATGACGGAGGAAGATTAGAACGAGTTGGATGATAGAGATCTCACAGCGATCCAATTATGTTTGACAAACGGAGTTTTGCAAAAAGTTCTCATGGAGAAAACAACCGCTGATTTGTGGTCTAAATTGGAGGATTTGTATTTGACGGAGTCGCTCACTAATCGTCTCCTCTTGAAGCAACGTTTGTATACAATTTGGATGTCGGAAGGAACACCCATCAAAACTTATATTAGTGAATTTAATTCTATGATTACAGATTTGAAAAAGATTGATGTTAACATCAATGATGAAGATCAAGCCTATTATTATTATGTTTTTTACCACCTTCCTACAAGCACTTCAGGGATACTAGGACTTACGGCCGAGATCTATTTGTATCAAGAACGTTCAAGAGAACTTATTAAATAAAGAGAAGATTGACAAAGAGTTAACCAAAAGTAAAAGTGGTGATAAAGCTGATGGCTTGTTTGTTTGAGAAAGATCGGAAGAAAGGGACTTTGGAGGTAACAGGTACAAAACAAAATATAGGTATCTGACCTACATATATTGCAAGAAGAATGTGCACATCAAGACCGATTATTATAGATTGAAGAAAAAAATGAATAAGAAGAGTATGAAGAAAAATCAAAGGAGGACTCCGCTGAAGTTGATATTGCTGAAAATGTGATTTTGTTGGCTACAGATGATATAAACAGAAGCATGGATGTTTAGATTTTGAATTCAGGTTGTTCCTATCATATATGTCCTAGTTGGAACTGGTTCACCACTTATGAAGCTATTGATGATATCAACCCCAGCTTCAGTGACTTCAACTGCTAGAGCCACCTCCCTAGGCAGAGGAGAGGGAGGGATATCGATGATATTGACCTTATTAGGCCGACTAGCTTTAGCGCCCGATTGGTCCTCAACCGACTGTTGATCTACAACTGGTACAACTGGGACCGATCCTGTCGTCTATTCTACACCTAGTTCGGCCTGGACCGGTCCTGTTGCCTATTGTGCAGCTGGCTAGATTTGATATTTGGTTGCTAGCTTTTTTGACCTCACTCGTCGTTCCGCCAGTTGGGTAATGATTTTGGTCACTTGAGACCTCTTTAGGATTTAGGTACCCCCTAAGCCTCTTTTGGGGCTAGTGGCGGAGCCCGACTCATCGCCCCTCGACTCCGTCTCCTGGCTTCCAATAATAGGGAGGGCCAACAGACTCACCCTAGCCTTGTCAGCTTTAGTAGGCGAGATCATCGAGACATGTGCTACTGGAAGTGATGTTGTGTTGAAGAGGTTGCTCCTCTCCTGGGATCTGGCATAGGACTGGATCTTCTCTAAATGTCATCTTCCTCGGCATTAAGAGGGCTCAGCCTCAACGCGTCCTTGTTTATTTCGGACAACTCGAAACATGGGAGGACACCATCGGCATTGAAAACCCAGACAAAATGCTCCTTCCAGTCCCTTATTGGACTCTAGAGCGTCCAAAACAAATTTGAAGCTGCTAGTGTAATGGAATAAATAATGTGGGTCCTTACTTATCAACTTGATGCCGACCAAATGCCCAAGCAAGTTCATGCTGGGCAGGACACCAACTCGGTGGTAGATGACAATGAAAGCCACTAGGACCCCAATGGTATTAGGGGAAAATTGAGAAGGGGAAACCCCCATAGCAATGCATGCGTCCCTTATAAAGGGATGGAGTGGTAGCCGAAACCCATGCTCGAAGTGGGCCAAATATAGTGGCGCTCTGTTGTGCCCATGGCGATACACCGAATCATTCTTGTTTGGCATCACCAATGTGAGTTCTCTTAGGATGTTGTGAAAGCCACCAGGACCCTGATGGTATTAGGGGAAAATTGAGAAGGGGAAACCCACATAGCAATGCACACGTCCCTTATGAAGGGATGGAGTGGCAGCCGAAGCCCTTGCTCGAAGTGGGCCAAACATAGTGGCGCTTTGTTGTGCCAATGACAATACATCGGATCATTCCCGTTTGGCGTCGCTAGTGTGAATTCTCTTAGGATGTCGTAGAGCCCATAGTACCCTTCAATACTCCCAATCAAGACCCTCGAATGGATAGGTCAGAGAAGAATAATCCTCTCCTCGTAGCGGCCACCGGTGAAACTTTAAGAAGCCATGAAAGTTTTTGGTTGTAAAAATTTTGAGAAGTTTTGAGTGGAAGAAACACCAGAGATTTGGAAGCAAGAATTGGTAAATAGATCTTCTCTCCCCCCCCATCGTACTATTTATAGCATTCAAGGGACGTGTGGAATTAATCAGGCGGTTGCCTCATTTGGAAATGAATAGGGGAGATTCATCTCAAAATCTCAAACGTCCATCATGGGATTCGAAGTGTCATTCCCTTTTTAATCTGTGTCTGTTCGCTCAAAAATTAAAACGTTATTATTAATTTCTTACAATTGACAAAGCATCGCTTTGTTTTGAACAGTGACATTTCACATGCCCAATAAAGTCTTCTATAAACTCACTAAATAATATTTATTAAGTGAGCAATCGACCATGTCCTAGTCGACCCTCGGCAGCTGATAACTGACTTCAAGAAAAGTTGCGTAGGCACTCATCTAAAGATGTTCAGACGCCGACTAACAAGTGGTAAGCCCAATTGGTTTTATTAGTTCTACACTTAGACTAAAAACTAAAGCATCATATGGTTACTCGGGTTCAAAATGTGTCCTTTTTAACAGGAGGCAAGCCGACCCTCGAGTTAGCAGGTGGAATTTTTAAGTCCATAAAGAAGCTAAGTCATTCAGCAAACACTTCAAAATTTTGTGACACAAGAAAATACCATTCCAAGTTCAAAAAAGTACTTTTTCATTCATTGATAAAGTATCTTACAAGTTACAACAAAAACAAAAGCTAGGAAGATTCGTAAGAGACCTAAGGGAAGTCCATTCCAACTCCCAGAGTTAGAGGTGGGGAGCTCCAGGGTGCAGTCAGCAGAGGAGTCGAATGATCTTGTGCTTTGTCCGAGTCATCCTCTTCCTTGTCCAGATCAAGTCATCCCCCAAGCGCTTCCACCTCCTTCAACTCGTCCAAGTAGTTGGCAACCATCAGGGGATAGTGAAAGCGATCGGGCGGGTTCTTCATCTCGGTTTGAAGCTGCGCTGATAGATAGTTGTACCTAACCTTACAGGCTATCGCCACTTCAGTTCTTCTAGTTAAACTTTGGTGATAGTCCTTGATGATCTCCTGGCGATAGGACTCAGACTTGAGGTGAGTGACCTCTTCTTGGAGCTTGCCGAGCATTGCATGCTCCTCGCCTAGTCGACACCTCACATATACTTGCCGCCTCTTTCTCCGTTTTGGCCAACACCTCAGTAAGATCCTTCTCTCGCAGAGCCTCCTCCATTTTTTTAGCCTTCCCCTGGCTCTCCTCTAGCTCCCGCCTGAGCTTGTCGACCTTGGTAGCACTCGAGGCCGTCGTCCCATCAGCTTGCTCCGAGCTAGCCTCTTTGTCAGTCCTCAAGGAATTAACCTCCCCAAGAATCTTGTGATATGCGGTCTAGACCCGCTCCATCCAATTGTATAGCTCTGTGACGCCCCTGAGTTCACACAAGGCTGCAGTCCGAGGTGAAACCAAGAATGTTAAACCTGCCATGCACCACACCGTGTAATAACATGTTTCACCATCATAATTACTATCTCTCTAGTGGAGTCAACAACAGGTGTAGGTACAAAGCAAGTAAAAGGTTTTACAACATA
>BQKN01065561.1:843766-921287 GCA_022839385.1 Asparagus kiusianus | reverse complement strand
AGGGTTCTGAGAGCTTCAAAACGAGTATATATAAGTAGGGTAACAATTGGGTTTGGTATAAACAAAACCAACCCGAAACAGAACTGAACTGGCGTCTGTACGCTGAGCGGTCGACTGCTCAGAGTTCTGGGCCATGCTCAGACTAGGGTTCGGTAAAAAGGTTGTAACTTTCTCATACGATCTCAGAATGAGGTGATCTAAGATTCGTTGGAAAGCTCTTGAAGAGACCTACAACTTTGATCTTATAAATCTTTCAAGATTTTGAATAAATCAGTGTGAAAAATATAAAAACTATCAACTGGTCAAAATTCTCAGATTCTCACTCTTGCCTTTGTGCATGTTTTGTGTATATACATTCATATATTCACAAATATACATTGAATTGATCTCAAATCAATTCCTATCACACTCAACATCAAAATACATTAATTTTATCATATAACCTATTTATAATTATTTATCACACTGTATTCAAATTCTCGGGGTTTTACAAGCTCGTTCTCCACTAAGGCACCTCGAATGAGATAGCTTCGAAGGTAGTGGTGGAGACCAATATCGAGTACATCTTCTAGATATTCCTCATCTTGAGGAAGTCAAAACTGATCAGCCACCCTCGACTGATCTGGTGAGACCCAAGGATGGTCCCCCGGATGTTGAGATGGCATTCAGGCTTAAAGCAGAATTTAGGTTCGGGCTCCTCACCATGTCGAGCGTTATACCCAGTAAGCCCAATGAGGTACCTCCTCATCTTATCCCACTCTTCCTGTTTAACGTTGGTAACCATATGGGGGAATGGATATTTTAACCCAGTAGGAGGCACCATCTCCTCTTCGGTCGGCTACTTCTCCCGATGAGTCGACTTGCACTGGCAGCAAAATGATTTCCCTCCTCCAGCTGAAGCTCCCTCTTCTAGAGGTGCCATGACTAGTTCTCCCGAAGGGGACCCGTCCAAATGGACGACTGCCTCAGTCGGCTCGGCCGTCTCCTGTACTCGGTATTTCTCATCTTCCTCTTAAGGCTCTTGTTCTATGTACCACCACCTCCGTCTTTGAACAAGGGAGGGAGTAGGCTCCTCTTCGACCGCTTCGGCCTCTATTAGAGGAATGTCTTGACGATGACCCTTTGCGAGCCTAGCAGACGGCCCCGCTTAGGGATCAGCCATAGGAACAGTTGGCTCTAGTGCCTCCTCTATGTCTCTATGATGAGAGCTGAGGCTCTATCGTAATTTTGGTTGGTGAAAGGCTCAACCGACACCCCAGCGAACCGCAAAACTGACTTATTGAGCAGATCTTCGAATCCACAGGAGCCTGCATACACCTTGATCATATTAAGTTTGACCCTCTCATCAGTAGATAGCGTACCCCGCCATGAGCACATCCCTCTTTATTTCAGGCCAGTTTAAGTAGCCCATCTCTAGGCCATCCCCTATGACCCACACAAACTTCTCCTATGAATTCTGAAGGTCGATGACTAGCTTGAACTTCCCCACAATCTGGAAGTGAAAGTGAGGCACTTTTTAATTCACCTTTATGGCTACCAACCGGCAAAATACTTTCAAAGAAGGCTTGATCCCCAACCAATGGCAGATCACCATGACGCCACCAAAATAGCAATGGCGTTCGGTTTCATCTACGTCGGTGATATCCCTAGCGCCTTGAATACCTATTTTAGAAAAAGGTGCAGGGAAAATATTAGACCACACTCTAGATGCCCTACATAGAGCGGATTTTGCTCCGGCTCATGGTCAAATACGACCACTGACCTCATCAGAGCAAACAGATCATATGCCTCAGGAATATCAAACCTTTTAAACATTGTCTTCATCTGAGCTAAAGTCACTTTAGAGTGAGTATCTTCCAAAATAACTTGATGATCAACTGGTTCGGAAGCCAATGGAGATTGAGGAGTTGATCACCGGAAGAAGTGAGCTAAGAAGATGAACTGTTATCTAAAGGGGATTTCAAAAGACGATAACTGCCGCTCTTATGGTCCTATTCCTATATATATACAACTGACTTTACAGCTATTAGAATTCAAACCATCAGATCCAGCTGTATCCAGTGGCTAGGATTTATCTTCAGAAATCAAAGCACCCTCAGTGGTTGAGGCATAGCCCACTTACCTCGGGCGGCCTGCAATCTGTCAAAAAAGTAGAGCTATAGCAGTAGAGATGACGTGCGATGATATCAGCCACGTCGATTTTGAAATAACTTTTCATTTCACAATCCAAGCACCTACGTACAAGAGAAATTTTTTATTTGATTTCACTCAGACCTAGCTCAATCCGACTCCAAGCAAAAAGGCTAACTGTTATGGTGTTCTTATTCACCAAAGTGCAACTCTGTGCCAAGTAACGAATAAGTGTACTTTTGCATGCTATGCCCTAATTAACTTGGTGACCAAAGACCAATAGGGACGATAACTCATCCATCTTTTTGAGTTGATATCCCTCCATGTCTACTCGAAAGGCGGTCTTGTAACCCCCTTTGTCGAAGATGACTGCCTCGAGTTCACACTTGATCACTTACCAGATGCCTTACAAAGTCGACTCGAAAGGCGTTACTTCTCAACAAAACTAGAGGACAACTTCTGCATCGAGCCTATACCTTTGTGACAACATGTCAACATCATATTTAATGCTTAGCAGACACCATCATGACTCTTACGCAGATATTCTATATGACTCATCGGACCACATGGGCTCTGCCATGCCACCAGTCTCTACCTATTTAATGCTGAAGCAATCTTCCCTCCACTCACTAGTTGACACCTGTAAAGTAAGTGCTGACGTGGCCACCAGCCCATACTTCACCACTGCCTCTTGGTGCTTGACCAAAGTGACCCAATTTCTCATACCATTTTAGTATAAATACAGGTACTATTCTACCTTACAAAGGGATAGAATTTTGATTTCCAAATCTAAGCCTTAAGCAATCACATGCATAAGAACTCTTAGTTCTTATTTACCCCACTCAAGTTCATCATCTAGCTTGATTGTCAGAGGCACAACAGGAGAACTAAACCCTACCCTCTTATGAATTTTAACTTGTGTAGACTTTTCAGATACCCTAATTCAAGAACTACACATAAAGTCAGAGTAGAAAGTTGACCCTTCATCAATCCTCAACAAATTCGTCCAAATACGGACATAATTGACTGTGTGATTACTAAAACATCGACAATGGGCAATAATAACCTTAATCCTTTTAAATATGATATTGTTATTTTATCCTAATTTATGTAAATAATAATTATTATAAATTATAGTAAAACCTTTAAATATATTGTAATTTTAGATAAAAGATAAAGAAATGATAAGATTTGATTTGTATCCTAGTATTTAATTATTTATGGTAATTAGTAAAGAGAAAATAGTTGCTAGCTAATCCTAATTTTAAATTACAAGATAAGACATTGATAATACGGAGTTAGTTTATATCTTTAAATTTAATTATCTATAATAATTTGTTAAGACATAAAAAATTATTATCCTATCCTAATATTTTAAATTACAATATCATGACAAAATATAAGGATCTGGTAATTAGAAATTACTTTTATTTGTAAATTTCATTGTCTATAAACTTATCATACTCCTTATATAAGTGTGAGTTTAACAAAACGTTTCATGGAAAAGAATAACATTAATATTTTAGATATCATATTATTATTTTATCCTAATTATATAAATAATAATAATGAGAGATTATGGTAAAATATTTAAATATGTTAGTTTTTGATAAAAGACAAAGAAGTAATAAGATTTGATTTTTATCCTTATGTTTAGTTATTTATGGTAATTAGTAAGAGTTAAATAGTTGCTATCCAATCCTTTTAAATTAGGATATAATACATTGATAATAAGGAGTTAGTTTTTATCTTTAAATTTGATTATCAAAAATTATCTTTAAATTTGATTATCCAAAATAATTAGTAAAGACATGAAAAATTATTATCCTATCCTAATATTTTTTAAATTACAAAATCATGATAAAATATAAGGATCTGATAATTAGAAATTATTTTAATCTTTAAATTTCATTATCTATAATCATCTTCATAAAAGTGTGAGTTTGAGAAAAAAATTTCATGGACAAAAATGACCTTAATCCTTTTATATTTATATTGTTATTTTATCCTAAGTAATATAAATAATCATAATGAGAAATTATGGTAAAAATATATAAGTATATTGTAATTTTAGATAAAAAGTTAAAGAATTAATAAGATTTTATTTTTATCTATATATTTATTTATTTATCATAATTAGTAAAGAGATAAATAATTATTGTCTAATCCTTTTAAAGTAGGGGGTAAGACATTGATAATAAGGAGTTAGTTTTTATCTTAAATTTTGTTAGCTATAATAATTAGTAAAGACATGAAAAATTATTATCCTATCAAAGTATTTTTAAATTACCATCATGATAAAATATAAGGATTTGATAATTGGAAATTGTGTATATCTTTAAATTTCATTATCAATAATAATTAGTATGGAGACAAAAAAGTTTGCAAACATTAAAGGTTTGACGGGTATTATGTAAAAACCCCAACTTCATTTTTCTTTATTTAGACCAACTTAGTTTTTTTTTAATTGGAAAAAAAAACTTGGAGACGAATATGCATAGACTAGACTTTAAATTGAACAAAAGCCCCATCATGGGCTAACAATGAATTACATTTAAATCGATTTAGAATTATAAGCTTTTATAAATATTCCTTTTAATACCTACTGCTATCAAAACGAACAAAAAAAATTGGATAATGAGGGTCCATCTATCCTGGAGACTTTTCCCATTTGTTGCTGGACGAGAAAAATTTCGACTAAAAGGTAAATAGGGAGGGAGCAGCCCTCGCCACAAACTCTGTCTTGACGTCCATAAAATTTCAAAATTTATAAAAAAAGTTCCTAAAAATTACAAACCTACAAATAGTATATTAGAAATCTAGGATTATAGATAGCCACAGAAAAATTTGTAGAATTTGTAGAAAACACCCTAAAAATTTGGTAAATTGTAAAAACCTCAGATATTCAAAATTTATAAAAAAACACCGTCGGAATATCAAACATAAAAATACACTAAAAATATTGGAACTACAAATGGCCCCCTAAATAAGTTATAATTTGTAGAAAACGCATTGAGGTTTTAAAAAATGCAAAAAAACCCTCAAAATTCAAAACATACAAATAAGCACTCATAGAATTTTAATCCTACTAAAAATATCAAAATTACAAACAACCTCATAAAAATTTAGAATTTCTAGAAAATATCCTGAGAGTTTTAAACTTTATAAAAACCACCCTAAAATTCAAAATATACAAAAAAATAACCCTAACAAAGTCAAAGATACAAATAATACATTTGAAAATCTATAAATATGAAAGCTTAAAAAAAGTCCCTAAAAGTTTAGTTAACTACAAAGAATACATTGAGAAGTAAAATAAATTCATGGTGATTTTTGCAATTATTTGATTATCAATATAACATTTGAAATTTTTTAAATTTCAATGTATATTTGTTATTTTTTAAATTGTTAGGAAAATTTTGCTATTTTTGAAACTTTAGAGGTTATCTTTTAATAATTTTCTAAAATTTTTGGGTGTTTTTAATGTAATGTATAGATATGTCAAGCAATGATAACAATCTTCAAGAGGAAGTGGTTCTTAAGAGGCCAAGGTTATATAAGTACACACATCAATTATTCTAGGCAGTAGTTTATATATGCCAAAAGTTTCAAACACTCTATTTAGTGGTTTGGTCTTATATCTAGATGGATCCAGTTAACACATTTAGAGAATTAAAGCAAACAAATAATTCACAATCTACAAAAAATACTCTAAAGTTTCAAATTTTACAAAGAAACACTCAAAACTCAAAATTTATAAACAAAATACCCTAAGAGTTTCAAACCTACATATAGTACACTAAAAATATTGGAATTATGAACAACCCCCTAAGAAATTCAAAATTTATAGAAAATATCTAAATTTTTAAAAATTACAAATATAATTTATATTTTTTTAAATTTACAAAAAAATTAAGGATAAAAGTCATATTGAAAATCTAAAAATATGAAATTTTAAAAAAACACTATGAAAGTTAAGAAAATTGCAAAATACACAAAAAAATTAAAACTTTTCTAGATTATTTTTGCAATTCCATGATTTTTAGTGTAATGTTCGAAAGTTTTTCAAATTTTCAATGTATTTTTGTACTTTTTTGAATTTTTAGGGTATTTTTTTGTAAATTTCAAAACTTTTAAGGTTTTTTTTAAATTATATGGTTTTATTGTATTTTTAATGTAATGCATAGATATACCAAGTAACGACGAAGATCTCTAAAAGGATATGATTTAGGCCATGGTTAGGTAAGCATTTACATCCATAACCATGTCAAGTTCATCATAGATAAATTATCTAGCAACCGCGTTACAATAAACATATCCCAAAGTAAACAATCAAAAATTTTGATCACGTGTAACACACGTGAATCCTGACTAAAGTATGTGTGTGTATGTAGCCATCAAAAATTGCTTATGGGTCATAAACTTAACTTGAGTTAGAGAGAAGATGAAGAATATCATCATATATATCAGAGAAGATCATCCAACATGAAGGAAAGCAAAGGAGGAGACAAAACGTCAAAGTCAAAAAGACTTGGAACTGTCTTACTATTGGTGAGATGGTCTCAACTGTCTTGCATATTTGAGATAGTGTGGACTGTCTTGCATATGCGAGATGGTGCTGACTATCTCACTAACTGTGAGACAATCTCCCAAGGTTTTGTGGCACTTTTATAGGACTTTGTAGGGTTCACTTGGCTCCATAACTGCTTGAGGAGGTTTATTAATGAACATTGGCAGTTTCTCTCTGAAAATACGCCCACTACCCACGAATAGTGCGCCATTTAACGCACTTCAAGTAGTGGGATGATGGGTACAAAACACTCTGGCATTGTCTCCTTTGGGTGAGACACTAAACACTGTCTCGCATATATGAGACAGTGGCCATCAAGTCTTTTGCCTTCTATTCGATGGTTACGACTTCCTACTGCTATATATACCCTCCTACACACTTATATAGGGGACCAAGCTGGAACTTAGCGAACTTTAAGAGCAGGAGAGAGTTCTTCATCCACTCCCGAGCATTCTCAGAGTTTTTTGGTATTTCCTTGAGTTCAAGCTTAGACTTGATCTTAAGAAGAGTACTTGTCTTACCTTGCTAAGACACTTACATCGGTTCTTGATTCCTTGTTGAAACATTAACCTTAATTCTTCTTCATTTTTGACTTAGGAACTTTGCTCGGTGGTCCATGGATAACGCATCCCTGGTACAGGCAAAGAATCCCACACAAACAGAGGCTACTATGTAGGAGTTTCTATATGTTTTACTAGGAAGCATAATTTTGTTTTCTTTGTAAAGAGATGTGTTACACGTGTAAAGCTTGTTCCTTTGTTTCTTTTAAATGATTTAATGGAAGCTACAAAGAAAATTGTTCCTGAACCAAACACGTTGTTGACCATGATGGGAGCCAACAATCTCATCATCGGGACTGTCGTGTTGTAGCCTAGCAATGTTCAAGTTGGTTCAATGGTCGATTGCCTAGAATATGAGTTCGACCAAGCCAAGTTTGAGGAGTATCTCTACTCATCTTCATCAAGATCCTCTTCTTCTCGCAAGTATAGGAGGGTCTCATCTACAAAGAAGGTTTTTCAGTCTTCCGCACCAATAGAGACTTTGGGTGATGACTCTTACCTAACACTTGTCGAGGCTTCCCCTCGTAATGTTATTTTGGCAATCTACAAAGCCAGAGGTTATGCTCACAATGGCTCCTCCCCAGTTAAGGAGTCGATCAACAAGAATGAAAGTTTGCCAACTCTGACAAAGAGGGCTCGTCAGAGACAATGCCAGCGAAAGGCCCGTCAGTTTGCGAGGGCCATGGAGCAGATGAACGGAGTTCGCTACTACGCGGACTTAGAATCATGGTAGCATCAAAAAACTGAATCACTTCAACAACAAGTCACTAATGTTTCCTCCAAGTCAACAACAGAGGAATGGGTTCTCGTCAAGAGGACTCATTCGACCAAAAAGGAGAGCATGCGCCATGCACGTGCCACGAACGCTCGTGCTCTTGTACGAAACGCGTAAGAGTTGAAGAAGAGGGAGATGGTCAAAGAACCACCAACATCTCACAAAGTTTGGATTCTAAAGTCCAAACTTGCGCAAAATCAAGACCTAGAGGCAGCCAAAGATAGCTCCTTTGGATGAGACAGTGTTAACTGTCCTGCCTAAAGAGCTTTTTGGTGAGACAGTAGACGCTATCTCGCCTAAAGGAGAACATCTGCACCCACTTCTCCTCTTGTTTTGTTGTTCGTTCTAGGTTCATCTTCTTCTCCTTCCATCATGCCACCAGTGAAGCCTTGGGTCCATCCTGACCAATCAAGATTTAGAATCCAGTAGTAGATCGCTTTGGTCCTTAGTATAAGGATCAAGGCAAGGCACCAATAAAAGAGTGCTTTGGTCCAGTGATCAATACCTAAAGAGTTCCTTAGACTGGGGGTCGTACACAGACTCCTATAAAGCTAATCATTATGCAGAGGTGTCCTGCCGCTTCCAAACAAACCGAGGCCCCTCAATGTACTTGTTCATGCGTTGTTCACTAAAGAGGCCAGTAGACGTCCCATTCTGAGAGAATTCTCATCGCCTCCCATTTGGGGGTTCGTCTTGAAAACCAAGAGTCTGTTAAGACTCCACTTTTGTAAGGGGATGGTTCTAAATGTATGATTCATAACGTGATGAGAAGGGTCATCTCGTGACCTTGGATCCTTTAAAGGCAAAACCAAGTTGTTTTGAGAATGTCAACAAGGTCGAAAGGCCAAAGATACTCTCTCGGGAGTATCCTAAGCCACATGATACCACTAAACAGAAGGTGTCATATACAAGTAAACATCCCCAAAAGAAGATGTTTCTATCAAATAAAAACAATGTTATACTTGGGGATAGAAGGAAAATCTACGAGGGAACGCACCAACAAATGATGGGGTACTCCAATCACCATGCCGATGAGCTGTACCGTCAGACTAGAGGTGTGAGCACTTCTTCAAACTCATGAGTTGTCAACTAACATGACGTGACAACTCAAAAGAGGACTATTCAAGAAGAAAGCTCTCATTGTTCATGCGAGAGGCTTATTAAAGTTGTACTTTCGGAATATAACCGCTCTAAGAAAAAAGTCATCCAACAAATAGTCTCAGTATTTCAAAGACTTTTCACACCATCAACTGAAATGTTGAAGCCTAATCCAAGACGCTTTCAAAAGAGAAAATTCGTTGTCCAAAATGATGAGTTTCCTAAAGTAACCATTAACATGGCTAGTAAGGGAAGAGAAAAGTCTAAACGTCATTCAATTGACTCTGATCCCGACTTTACCCCAGGAGGAAGAGTTGATCCAAAAATTTCTCAAAGATTGTTTCGGCTCTAGCTGAGAGCTACCAAGCATAGAGACTATAGAAGGATGCATAAAGGAATGTCTTCAGATGATGAACTGTAAGATGCTTGCTCCGCAATTACTTCTGAAGACACAATGTTTAGCATATCGCAAGCTAGAGAAGTGTACGTGATCTCTCCTGAATCCATGGCTCAAATGCTTCAAGAAGCTCTAGCTAAACAAAGAAAAGAGATTAGAGCTAAAATGAAGATGAAGATGGAATTGACCATACAACAAATGAGAGAAATACAGGCTCAAAGACCTCAACAACCCGAGTCTAGTCAGTGGGTAGAGTCTAATCGTCACACTACCATGCCTACTCAAATCAATATAGATGACATCAACCTAAAAGTGGATGAAGTTATTGTTATCGATACATCTCCCAATAACAATAACGCTATAGTTGGGGGGGAGGGTAATCCAATTGATTCATCCCAACATCACCCAAAGAAAGATGGGAGCGAAGACAAGAAAATCATGAAAGAGCTTGGGAATAATATCAATGCCTTGATGTCTTGATGTCTGCTCAAGAAGTAAAGAAGGCTGACATCCCATGTCCATACCCAAAGGAGTGAGAGTCTATTCTGTACCCACTAAAGTTTAATTTAATTAACTTCATACCATTTGATGGGAGAGACTCGCCAACCAAGTATTTGATCTACTTCAAGTCTCATTTGGGTATGATCTCTGGAAATGAACCTTTGATAATTCGGTCATTCGTAGGCAACCTTCGTGGAGCCGCCTTCGATTGGTATCAACGTCTTAAGACAGGGAGCATCAACTGCTGGGACAACATGGAAAATTTGTTTCTTAGCAACTTCTTTTACGATGACACTAAAGTGTCGATTGGAACTCTTTTGGATGAGAAACAAAGAGATGGGGAGTCAGTTGACAATTTTGTTAAACACTTCCGTAATCGGGCCATGAACTATAGAGATCCAGTGACCGAAAGGTTCATATTATAGACATGCCATAATAATCTCTCCCTTGATGTGTTAGAGGCCATGGGGGTTGTACTGTCAAAAATATGGAAGGAGTTTAAATTACGCAGAGAACAAGCTAAACATTTTCTCAAAAGAAAGATGATTGAAAGAGGTCAACAGACGGTTAATTCTTTGAAGCCTAATTTTACTCCTCGTGGTAGGGGAAAGGCACCTGTGACTGTTGTTGATACTAATCAAACGTCACAACAACAACCTCAGAGGCCACAAAAGAATTCTAATTCAAGGTTCCAAAGGGTGTACACCTTCAAAGATGATGAGGTTCCAGCCATCTTTAAGTATCTCCTCAACAACAATAAAATCATGTTGCTGCCAATTACAGATCAAGAGGAAGCTAATAAGACTTCGGACCCAAAATATTATGCATATTATAGAAGGGTTCATCACCCCATCAAGACTTGTTTTGTCCTTAAAGATAGAATCCAAGCCTTAGTTGACATCGGCATCATAACGTCAAAACCATCAAAGGAAAAGAAGGTGGGAAAAACATGGTGTCTATTAGTTTTGGATTTGGTAATGTCATACCTCCGTTGTTGTTTTAGCAGAAGCTTATTCCAAAGGTGGAAGTGAAGACCATCAATGATGATCCATATGTGTAACGTCAGAAGGGGCTCGTACCTCATATAGCCTCTAATGGCAAAATCCTATGGGTTCATCCTGATCTTCTCAACGATGAACAATGGGCAGGGTCCTCCTCCATAAACAACTCCAAGAATAAGGGTAAGTCTTGCTGTTCTGTCTCAGCAACTCTAGAGAAGAATGGCGAGGACATTCCAACCCTTTCATTTTTTGAAGACCGCGACCACCGTTTTAACTTTGTTATCAGTGTCAATATATTTTAGACATTGATGTAGTGTAGAAGGAACTATAACATTACTATGGATCCTGGGTCAACCCAATAGTAAGTTATAGGAGGTCTCTGCATCAATAACATAACATGTGACCTACGATTTCAACTCTCTGAGTTTGCACTTTACTTGGATTTTATCGAAAGGTCTGGATCAACTAGTATTGAATCCATAAATAATAGTACCTATAGAAGCTAATTTGCTAGCGGGAATTCTAAGATGGTACATCAATCGGAGTGGCATGACGCTAACTACGGAGCCTGGATCAACCTGGATTCAGTTGACGACTATCAAACCAATATATACGGTGAAATACAAGGGCCCGTCATGCTTTGAGTTTCTCACTTGCATGTCATCCCAAGTGAAGGTGATGCAAGGGAACTGCATGGCCGACAGATTACAATGTTGAACTGATGGTTCAGACTCTTTGGGGGTTGGTTTGATCTGAGTGAGGAAAGCATCAGAATTAGCCAAGGCCTCTTGTAAATCCTCCCTAGTGTCTTTGGAAAGATGTAGCAACTTGTAGAGAGCAATTCTCTATGGGATGTTAGACAACTGAGCCATAACATTAAAGCGATACAGAGCGTTCGAACTCTCTGTCTTGTCTCTCTCGATTGTTCGATTGAATTGAGATTGTTTTTGGATTCTGAACCCCTTTATGCTTAGGTTCCCTCTCTTTTTGCTTTGTTGTAGCTTCAGCTTCCTTCTTCTAAACACGAAGCTCATCTTCAGTTAGAGATTTTGACGGACATGCCTACTGCTGAGGCTTCTTAGAAGGTTCTGGAGGTGTTGTAGCAACCCCAAGTTTAGCTAAGGTCTTAGCATTCTGATTGGGAACTTCTGGGTATTTATATTGATATTCATTTATACTCCTGGTGGCAATGGTAGGTTCTCCATCAGCTACCAAAACCTCATGTTCGTCTTCAAAAAATGAAAGGGTTGGAATGTCCTCACGGACAAGCAACCATTTAAGGGGTTAGAAAATTATTTTTCTGATTCCCTCTTATATGGTGCAGAATCCGATACTGAATCATCGACCCATATTACGGACAGCGAGGAAGAAGCTGATACCGAAGTCGTGCTCGATTACGATGAAGGTTTTGTATTCAATGACATAGAACTATTTGTAATCGATCTTGACGGTGGTAAGTCATCATATGGAGGTTGTAACTGGCAACTTGCCGATTGTAATTACTTAATAAATGATAATTTAGAGTATGTACCTTGTCTTGATGATGTAATGTAATGATTGTATAGAAACCCTGACGTATATGTACCGCTTCAATCCTCTTTCATGATGAAGAAGTATTTCCAAGACTCATTTGGGACAACTTTCATTCTTCCTGTAAAGGCAGGGGTAGGAAAGAGACAATCTTTGGGAAGGGAGATTCATTCCTCCACTAAGTCCCTTTTGGAAGACTAGCAGCGATGATGAAGAACCAGGTTGGCAGCTCTTCAGATATAGCCCACAAGCACATCATTATATAAAGAAGTGGGGGTACAATTTCATGCTTGGAGAAGGTCTTTGCATTGGTCGAGGTATTCGGGTTCCACCCCGTCCTTCTTAAAGCCTAACGACTATTATTAACAAAAGAGGGGTCTAGGCTATATTTCTTCGTCCTCTAATGAATGTTATTGGTAGATTAATAACCATATGTCTAATCAAGGTAATGATGAACATTCATCAGATTCTTTAATATGGGATTCTGATATCAGCCTAGGAGAAATTTTCAAAGGCTTGATGTAAAACATGACCACTATTGATCCTACGAAAGCTGAGTAAGATGATCAGTTACCAGTCTAGGAAGATCCTTGGATTCATCACTTACATATCCTGTATGGTGATAGATTCGAGCAAACGCAACCTCCTACTTAGGATAAGATGGCTCAAATAAATATGGGCGATGAAACAAATCTGAAACTCATATTCATCAGCGACAGTCTTCTATCAGAAAAAAAGAGGAATTGATTGCCCTTATCAGAGAACATATCGATTTCTTCGCATGGAATTATGAAGACATGCCAGGACTTAATCCAAATGTATCTATGTATTGACCCAACATCAAGCTGAATGCCAAACCTGTTAAGCAATAACTAAGACGGTTTTGTCCGCAAATCATAGAGTCAATTGAAGCTAAGATTAAAAATTTGATAGACTTAGGCTTTATCAGAGAAGTGTAGCATTCGGATTGGGTGGAAAATATTATTTCGGTTCTTAAAATGAATGTAAATATTAGAATCTGCATTAATTTTAGAGATCTGAATACTGTCTGCCCAAAATATGACTTTCATCTTCTCATCACAGACGTCATCATAGATAACACATGTGAGTTTGAGAGAATGTCATTCTTGTATGGATTCTCGGGGTGCAACTAAATTAAAATGTATCCAGACAACGAAAAGTATACCTCATTCAGAACACCGCTTGGTATCTTTTGCTACATGGTCATACCCTTCGGTCTAAAGAATGCGGGTGCTACATATCAACGAGCCATGAAGAAGATTTTCTAAGAACATCTCCGAAAAACCGTCGAATGCTATGTTGATGATTTGGTCGTTAGAAGCCGTAGCAAAAATGATCACATTAAAGACTTGAGGACAATGTTTGATCTCATGCGAAGTAACCAATTGAAGATAAACCCTAACAAGTCTTTCCTGGGAATGTCCAGTGGTAAGTTCCTCGGATTTATCGTCACCACGAAAGGTATCCATGTTGACCCTGATAAAGTGAAAGTGATCCATGAATTGCAACCTCTAAGAAATCTCAAGGAACTCAGATGGTTACAAGAACTATTGACATACATTCGTCGATTCATCTAGAACCTTGCAGGAAAGTGTCAACCATTCTCTAACAAAAAGAAAGTTGTGTCATTCGTTTGGGACGATGCTTGTCAAAAAGCATTCAAATACATTAAGGCATATCTATCAAATCCTCTTGTCCTCATCGCACTGAAGTTAGGGAAACCGTTCCTGATTTATATCAAGGAGATGAACCACTCGTTGAGTTCTATACTAACACTAGGCGATGACAACGGTCACGAGCAGACGGTTTATTATTTGAGCAGAACATTAGTAGGTGTTGAATCTCGATATCTAATGATTGAGAAGGAGTGCCTTGCCCTAGTGTTTACAATTCAAAAGATGCAACACTATTTGGTTGGACAGACAATTTATGTTTTTTCCAACGTTAATCAAATCTAGGTATTCATGACGTAACCGGCTTATGAATTGGCAGTTAGCAAAATGGGTTTTACTTCTGTCACAGTACGACATCCACTTTAAACAATAGAAGTCGGTCAAAGGGCAAGCAATTTGTGACCATCTAGGAGTTCACCCTATGAAAGATAAAGTTGAACTATATGAAGATTTGTTCGATGAAACAAATGAAGTCAACACTACCTCTCATCAGCAGGTGTGGTAGTTGTATTTTGACGGTGCTTCCTGATCAACTCATGTGTCAAGCACTCCTGGACATTCAATTTTTTTTCCAGGGGTCGAAGTTTTCCTAGTTTCCTCAGAGAAACAAGTGATACCTTGAGCCTATTCACTAATCGAACCATGCTCCAACAACATAGCTAAATATAATAAGCTTCTTATTAGACTTAGTTTTGTCAAAGAGCTTGGAGTTGAGTACCTTGAAATCTTTGGTGATTCCCAGCTAATAATCAACCAAGTTTGAGGAGAATACGAAGTCAGGAATAAAGATTTAATCCCATACTATAAAGTGGCTATTGAGATGGTAGAATCATTTGAAGACTTCTTCATGGAGTACATCCCTCGCCTCCAGAATACTTACGCAGATGCACTAGCAGCACTGGTAGTCACTTTAGCATAACCTCCTAAGACAGAAGAGCTAGTTACTGTGAGAACTCATCAACTTTTCATACCAGACTATGCCCTAGACATCAAGAAGGTGCATGTAACCAGAATTGAACTCGAACATTGAGACTGACATTTCCCTATTATTGCCTATGTTTTACACGACATCTTGCCGAAGACATAAAAGAAAGAGACTCAGTTCGATGAAGAGCGCTAAGATTTTATTATAATGCAGCAACCCAGATGCTCTATCTTCGTACATATGATGGTTTGTCACTCCAATCCCTTTTAACCAAGGAGGCAGAAGAAGCTCTCAAGGAAGCACATGACGGAACTTGTGGTGCACACCAGCCAGGTCCTAAGTTATGTGATCGCCTTTGAAGACTAAGCTATTATTGGCCAACTATGGTCAAAGATGTAGTCGCGTATGCACGATTGTACCACGCATGTCAGATACATGCTAATTACATGCATTAACTACCGGAGCACCTACACCCTTCAACCATATTCTGGCTATTTGAGACCTAGGAAATAGATATTGTTGGTCCTATTTTTTCTCCATCAGTCAAAGGTGATCACTTTATTTTGGCAATCACTGACTACTTCTCCAAGTGGGCTAAAGCAATTTCTCTCAAAGCAGTAAAAACGAGCGATGTTACTAAGTTCATCAACCACCATATCATCTACCGATACGGTATTCCAAGATGAATCATGCATGACAACGGCCCTCAGTTTGTCAGCAACGCATTCATCATATTCTATAAAAAATTCAGAATTCAAGATATCTCATCAATAGCTTACTATCCTACTACAAATGGTTTAGCTAAAGCCTTCAGCAATACCATCATCAAGATCTTGATGAAGCTAGTAAAAACCAATAAGCGAGATTGGTATGAAAAACTTGGTGATGCTATTTGGGCCTATCATACCACAGTCCGCATACCTACCAGAGCAATTCTATATTCTTTAGTGTATGGGTGTGAGGTTGTCCTTCCCTTTGAGATTCATATTCTACCCCTTCGTGTCATTCTTGCAACAGGGATGATGAAGGAAGAGCAACATCAAAAACGTCTTAAAGTACTCGAGATGTTAGACGAGAAACACTTAAAAGCTCAACAACAAATTGAGTTATCTCAAAGAACTCGAGATATTAGACGAGAAATGCTTAGAAGCTCAACAACAAATTGAGTTATACCAAGCTAGAATCTCAAAAGCCTTTGACAAAAAGGTCCGACAAAGGGTCTTTAAAGAAGGAGACTTGGTACTTGTCGTTCGGAGACCAATGATACTAAACTCAAAGAAGAAAGATAAGCTCCAACGCAAATGGGAAGGACTGTTTATAGTAGATACGATCAACTCGAATGGAGCATATCGCTTGATCACTCAAGACGGTGACAAGATCATGATGCTAATTAATGAGAAGTTCCTGAAGAAGTATTACCCCTAGTGCATTCGGGATAACCTATTAAAAAATAAAGTTAATGCACATAATTTGAATACTGTACACATTCATATATGTCATTCTGTAGTAATGATAGTGGCAATGCCCGAAGACGCGAAGTTTCTGTAGAATACTACACATAATATTCTTAAGGATAAACCGGTGTTAATTAACTATTTAATATGAAAACCAACCATCTAAATAGTTTTTCTTAATTATTATTGAGATGATTAAAATTCTTCTTTGAAGGTTTTAAGGTTCCTTTAGATATGAGGCACACTTCACTAGCTTCAGTCCAATTAGAACAAATCATTTGAATTCTTTCAAATCCATTCGTGAAGCGAAAGATAAGAAAATACTTTCTTTCCTTCTTTCATAGTTAAACTCATACATCCTCCCGTTGTGTCTAGGCATTTAATATTCTCACTATTGAAGTCCTGACATAGTATTTGATATTCCACATTGTATTAATTGCTGATTCATAGCAATTACCAAACCCTATTATGTCAAGTTTTCACAAGAAAATATTGTCGAGAACTTAACACCAAAAGTCCTACTAAGTCCTTATTATCAAGGAAACCTTGGTAATCAGAGCCATTCTTATCATTTCTACTACCTTCAAATTCTTACATGATCAAACCTTCAGACAGTTAGGGTCGTCTCACACCCCCACACGATCAAACTTTTTGATAGTTAGGGCAATTCTAAAATCCTTTCTCAATTCTTCCCTTGGATAAACAAACATTCAGATAGTTAAGGATTATCTAAATTCCACCTTTTTCTCATGTGAGTTAAAATATCTTTTCAGAGTCAACACCATGTGGCGCAAATCAAATATGACTCTTGGAGTGAAGATCCCACTCTGAGTTTCTTTCTAGATTATTTAATGCATGTGCATCCAAAATCTTTCAACTCTAAGTTCACGTGAACAAGGAGTCCCCTTCGAATAGAAAGATAAAAAATACATCTTTCCCTTCAAAATTGGATTCGTCTCTGTCCCAAAAGGAGACATATCAGGGTTTATCTTTGCCCTAAGAGGAGATATATCAGGGTTTGACTTTCCTCCAAGAGAAGACACAAAACTCCAAAAGTCTACACGTGTAGCCAGTTGTTGTCACTGATTTAATAACACCTAATTCTATATCTATCATACATAGTGGATCTATTTGTCCTTAATTAGAGATAAGTCTACGTCTAACACACATAGCCGGGTAGTCAACTCCTGTGAGAATGAAGAAGCGTACATATTCAATATCGTAGCACCAAGTCTAAAAGAGTTTACTCTTTTAGCATAGCGTTTCAAATGAAACAGACTTAGACAATCTGCATGCTAGCCCAACTCAAATGGACTTAGATAAGTATTATGCTTAACTATTAAAAAAATGAGTAATCATAAGAGAGTCTGACAATCATAAAGCTGGTTTCATTAATAAAAAGCAAATACAAACACGATGCTATTACTCAATAGATAGCTTGCGACGATGGATCTACTTTTCTAGCTTGGAAAGTTTCTCTTCATAAGCTCGTTCAAGATCCACTTTCAAATCGACTTTTATGGAGTCCTCAAGGGTAGTCAAAGCCTTGGCAACCTCCTTTTCCATCTCTGTCAACTTTTCCTCATGAGGCTTCATTTTCTCGAGCATTTTAGCATAAGCACTCTCCACACCGACCAAGTCGTCCTCCATGATGGCTTGAGCATTCTTGGTGTCTTCAAGGGCTTTCTCGAGGTGGGCTATTTTTTCTTGGGTCAACTCAAGAGATTGGAGTAAGTCAGCCTTGGTTTTTACATTTTGTGTAGACTTGCTCTAATCTGTTCAACACGACTTTGTAGGTTTTGGAGTTCAAATCTAGCAGTCACATGTGCATCGTGCCACGCCTTTAAGCCAGATTCTATATGATAAGATATATATGAAGAAATACCAACAGTTCAGAGTTCCTTTAGCTCTTGAAGTTCCTTCTCTAATTAAGCCAAGTCCGCTGCAATAGAATTAGCCAAATCTACATATCCTTCTTCCCTGATATTTGTCACATGCCGATCAAGGAATTATTTGAAAGTATTGAAGGGCAATCCCTTGTGAAGGACCTTGTCAATCATCAAATTCAGGAAAGAGGCAAAGCTATAATGCTCAGTGCAGATCGTGGCCTTCTCCAGATATTTATCTGACATCAGCGCTTTTATAGAATCATATAGCAAGGAAGGAGGAGCTGCAAGAAAAGAAGAGGAAATAAGCACTTTAGTAATTATTAATAATGATTCTGATAGTTGGGACCTTAAAGTAACCATGGGAGAGAATGTACCGATTCTAGCAAAGGATCCCTCAGGTTGGCGCTCTTGTCCTGAGCCCACTAACTCAGCCTCATGAGTCACTAGAGTTGCTTCGGATTCAATGGTCGCTCATACACCAACTTCATCAGTTGGTCTAGTGACCTGAACAGTCAGTGGTTCATGTTAGGTAGAAGGAGCCTCTGATGCAACTTCAAGGATAATAACTTCGGGTTGGGAGGTAGATGGTTGGGCCTCAATAATATCTTGCCCCAAACCTGAGGCATCAGAACTTTTGAGTTGTTCGGTAGCTTTTGAAATAGTAGCTGCATCAGCACTAGTGCCTGGTCCTACAATTAAAACCCTCACATGGTACTCACCATTAACAACAGTAAAAGTAGCCTTTAAATAAGTTGCATACATGCAGATGAACCGGCTTCCGTAGCTGGTCCTGTAGTTTGACTCTTACCTGATTCTGACAGCAAACTAGAAATCAATTTTTGGTTAGACTCAGAGAAAGTAATCATCTGGCTGAGATCATGCTCGGGAAGATCTCTAATTGTATCGTCATGGGTAGTCTCCTCTTCAGCTGACTCTTCCATAACAAAATTTGCAAAAAAGGAGATAACTTTCAACATAAAAGAAAAAGCAGGAATCTACGTCAAGTGGAGGTTATCTTTACCTTGAGCTACTTCAATAAACCAGCGCTTGTACCCGTTTTGTTCAGCTTCTCTAAAAGAAGACGAAGTGCACAAACAATTAGAGGGGGTACAAATTTCGAGTCACTCAATTCTCTAAATTTCCACACAAATTAGGTAGCATCTATACGAGATATACCTGGGCTGAAGGCTTTAGGGATGACATCAACTGCGGGATCAAGTTGGACCTAGTATCCACATCAATCTCAGTGTCCGAGGGCTCTTCATTAATAGCGGCATATATTTACTAGGTGAAGCCTAGTCCCTCAAGAGGAGCGAACTCAGGAGATGTGGGTTCATGTGGGATTTCACCTTCTTCACGATACCCTATCAACGAAGGATAGAGGATATGATCAGTAAATTTGCAGATGGAGCTTTGAAAAGTAACATAAGGGCGAAATATTACCTCCTCCCCTAGAAGGGATCTCACTAATTAGCACTTCTTAAGATGTAGTCAATATGATGCGTGCCCTATGCGTGACTTTCTTCACCCTTTTAGGTCCTTCAGAAGTGGTAGTTCTCTCTTATCAAAACATAGTACATACCATGGTCTTAGTTTCTTAAGCTTGAACTTGGGTGGAAGTTTGGGATCTTTTCCTGCTGGTGAGCCTAGTTTCAAGGGGTACTGTTTCTTCTTCTTCTTCATCATTCTCATGAACCTCTACAGCCATTCGGTGGGGATATGTGAGAACAACTCTCTCTTTAAGAGAGGGCTTCCTCGCAAAATCCTTCCCCTTGGAATGAGAAGGAGATAGTTCATCTGGAGATTTGGACTAGTTGAAACTATGAGTTTTATGGACGATAGGTGAACTAAGTCCCCCTCCTAAGAAAAAAGTAGGCGGGAGTCCTACAATATCTTCCTCTTCATCATCCCTAGCCTCAGTACTTTCATCTCCAGCTTCTTCAAACGTCCTAGCTTCATCTGTCAAAAGATCTTCTTCAGACTCAGCAAGCTTCTTTCCTTTTTCAAAAGATCTAGCTTCTGGAACTGCTTCGGAGGCAAGCCTTGATGCTTTCTCCGCGTCCAACTCTAAAATTTTCTACTTCTTTGTGGGCGCATTAGCGGCTATGAACCATTTGTAACATAAGAATGTTGTTTGCAATTGAGGCTCGACAATAGGAAGGCTAAATCTGGCATCCATGCAACCGGTTACACTCTAGAACCATGCCCGGGCACCATCAATTAGACCACCGCAAATCTTCAACTTTCTATTTGGGTTCCCAATGTATAGTTGGTCACAACCAAACTGACGAGCGAACCTACAAGGGAAATAAGGTTCAATGCTGCCGATGTTCACTCGAAAAATCAAATAGCCAGGACGTATGTTCATCAGCCAACGGAAGCAGCCCATATTCAATACAGTCTTGTTCTTCCTGGGTTCCTCTTCATCAATGAGCATCTCATTATAAGTACTTGAGAACTGAGGGAAATATTTGAAATACTCCTAACATTTGTGAATTCTGAGCTGCTTCGTCACCTCATGTCATTACCTTGTCACCCATTTGCACTCCTCTAAGATCTGCAATAGAGGAATGTCCGAATCTGTAGCCTCAGGTGTAGTCATCAGGTCAGGCTGATGGAGGATGAGCCAAGCCATCAAGTAAGTGAATGGAAGCTCTATCTTGGAAGTGGGAAAATCACTCTAGGGCTTACTTCCTTCTTGTGTGAAAGTGGTAGCTAAGTAGCGAAGCCCACTGTGGATGTCGATGATCATGGAATGGAGCAAAGAAGGCTTGCATCTAATCACTAATTGGACACATGGGTACAAGACTTCAATCGGCAGTTCTTCGGAGACTTGGTGAGGCATCACACACTTCTTTAGCCATATGGCTAAGTATCTCGCTAGAAGAGTCGCTAGCTTCATCTTCCTCTGAGCATGCCACAAGAAGGTCTTGAACTTTGTACCCCTTGGAAATTTACCTTCAGCTGAGTGGGTGGTGTAGGATTGAGCATTAATCTTCACTATCAGCTTATTAATGTCAGATAGGGTCAAATAAGGTGACTCACAGACCTCGTTACCGGAAGGATCCTCATGGTTTTTGAAGAGGTAATCAGCGAATTGCTTCAAGCTAACTTGTGGGAACTTCTTCGGCTTCATGTCGATCCCCGCCATAGCAGTTTGATAGTGACAACTTAACTCCCAGAGAATGTCATAAGTAATGGAGCCCATCTCTTTCATCTGGTTCAATTGATAGGTGGTGGGAAAGTATTCTTGATAGGGTATATCCCCCATTGCTAATCTAGATACCTTCTTTATTTCATGAAAAAGAAGGCCTAATTCTCCATGCTTAGTGAGAAAAGTGTTTGTGTATGGCCTAGCAAAACTGTAGGATAGTGTAACCTATTTTGCAAGCTACGAGGTAGTATGAAACCAACCTTTTTACCTTATGATATGTTTTAGCCTAGCAAAACACTTTGTTTAAGCGTCGATCCTCACAAAGGAGGATGTCGGCTCTTCCTGAATGCCTCACAAAGGAGAGCAAATGAGGTAAAACCCTAATTTTTAAATTAATAAAAGGATAAAATCTTACCCTCGAATGACAAGACAGTGACCTCCTCTCTCTCAGATGGTTAGGCAACTGATTTGTCCTTGGAAACCCTCGATCTCCTTGGAGACATGATCAAAAGGGGATTTTTTGGCCGAAATTATAGTGGGAAGTTTGGGTTTTGTGGCCAAACTCAAACAAAGTCTCAAAAGGATCCAAAATCAAGACCTCTAGGTTGGTTTTAATCAAGGATCCAAAGAAGATAGTGCTTGGTGGGGAGAAATAAGGAAAGAGAGATCAAATCTTTGAAGAAGCTTTGAAACCCTAAAGGAAGAACTTCTCTTTTGAGCAAGATTGAAGAGGTAGAAGGGGGAAGAGGGTTTAAAAATCTCTTTATAGGGTTTTACAGCAAATTCAAACTCAAAGAAGCAGTCGAATAAAGCCTCAAAAGTCCGCACTCCTCGAGTTAAAAGACCCCAACCCGACAGCTAATCCTTTGAGCAAGACTATATACATTTTCTCGCATATGCAAGACAGTCGCACAAAGGGCATCCTCCAGCGTGAGTCCGGTGCGTCCGCAATTCATCTCCGGTGCATTTACAGCATACCTTCAACCTATGTACAGTGTACCCAGGATAATTTTTTTCCAAATTTGCCCTTGAGAGTCTAGCATACTTAGGGTAGTTTTCTTCCAAAATTACCCCTGAGAATTCAACTGTAATTCAGCTACGAGCTCCTAACAAAGATGATCAGTTTAGCGTAAACTCAACGACAAGAGCAAATTCAACCTTTTAGACATCAAATTAGCTCTGGCTCCTGATTTCAACAAATGGTCAGCGACGTTGTAAAACCAGAAGTTAAGAAACTGAGGCAATTTATTAGTCCTTCTACACAGTCTAACGTTGGGTAAAAGCAGGGTCTATCTTGTCCAAAGTATTTCAGACTCCTCGATAAAATACTAAGGAGGCTAAAAACTTTGAAGGAGGTATCTGAAGGCATCAAAAATTGCCTATAGGTCCCAAACTCGGCTTAAGTCAGAGAGAAGATGAAGAATGTCATCATATATATCATAAAAGATCATCCAACATGAAGGAAAGGAAAGGAGGACACAAAACGTTAAAGTCAAAAAGACATGGAACTATCTCACTATTAGTGAGACCGTCTCAACTGTCTCGCACGTGCAAGACAGTGTGGACTGTCTTGCATATGCGAGATAGTGCTGACTATGTCACCAACTGTGAGACAGTCTCCTAAGGTTTTGTGGCGCTTTTATGGGACTTTGTAGGGTCCACTTGGCTCTATAACTTCTTGAGGAGGTTCATCAATGATCATAGGTAGTTTTTCCCTGAAATACGTCCACCACAATCGAAAAGTGCACCATTTAAAGCACTTCAAGTAGTGGAAGGGTGGTTACAAAATACCCTGGCACTGTCTCCTTTGGGCGAGATAGTAAACACTGTCTTGAACATATGAGACAGTGGTCATCATATCTTTTGCCTTCTATTCGATGATTACGACTCCCTACTGCTATATATACTCCCATACACACTTATTTAGGAGACCAAGCTGGCATTTGGCAAACTTATAGAGTAGGAGAGAGTTCTTCATCCACTCCCGAGCATTCTCAGAGTCTTTTGGTGTTTCCTTGAGTTCGAGCTTAGACTTGATCTTAAGAAGAGTTAGTGTCTTACCTTGCTAAGACACTTACTTCGGTTCTTATTTTCTTGTCGAAACATTAACCTTAAGCCTTCTTCATTTTTGACTTAGGAACGTTGCTCGGTGGTCCATGGATAATGCATCCCCGGCACAAGCAAAGAATCTCACGCAAACAAAGGATACTACGTTAGAGTTTTTGTATGTGTTACTAGGGAGCACAATTTTGTTTTCTTTGTAAAGAGAAGAGTTACACATGTAAAGCTTGTTTTTTAATTTTTTTAATGATTTAATGGAAGCTACAAAGAAAATTATTCCCGAAGCAAACAGTGTACACCACAAATCTTCAACTTTGGAGAGGAAAAAAACTTCAAATCAACAAATCATCAACTTATTTTGTGTGTGTATGTGCATGTTTGTGTATATATGTTACTATTTTGATGATATTTTTACATTGCAATTACAAATTATTTTTTCAAAGTTGATGATTCCATAACGGTTTTACAAGTATTGAGAGATTTGGAGTAGTTGCATGATTCGAGGTGTATACATGCAACAACAGCAACAACCAAGCCTTTAATCGGCTACATAAATCCTACTTTTCCATTCCATTCTATTATGGGTCATCTCCTCCATTAAGTTAGTCCTCGTGATATCCTTCTTAATTACTTCTAACCAAGTCATTCTAGGTTTACCTCTAGACCTCCTAGTCCTATTAACTCTAATATTATCGTTTTTTCCTAATCGGTGAACCAATGGGTCTCTGTTGTACATGTCTAAACCATCTTAATCTATTCTCTCTCATTTTATCATTAATAGGAGTAACCTCTAATTTACTACGGATGCACTCATTTCTTATCCTATCTTTTAATGTATACCCACAAGACCATCACAACATTCTCATTTTTGCTACACTCATTTTTTGAACATGTTGCTTTCTAATTGCCCAACACTCTGGCCCATAAAGCATAGTCGGTCTTACAACCGTCCTACTATAGTTTCATTAGTATTCTAAAATCACATAAGACTCTTGAATCACTCCTCCATTTCAATCATCCTGATTTGATTCGATGGACAACACCATCATCTATCTCACCATCATGCCTAATGATTGATCCTAAATAGTAAAAATGATTAGTTTTAGGTATTTCTTAGCCAACAATATGTACCGTAGGCTCTCTTACTTTCCTAGTTTTACTAACAATACACTCCAAATATTCCGCTTTGTTCTACTAATTCTAAAACCTTTAGATTCAAAAACTTATCTTCATCTTTCTATTTAAGAAATAATGTATCTTGTAGTTTCATAAACTAATATTATATCATCGACAAATAATAACTACCATGAGATTTCATCCTGAATGTGCTTAGTAACTTGATTCATAACTAATACAAAAAGATAAGGACTTAAAGTCGACCCTTGGTGTGAACCCATGGTTATAGAAAAGGTTTAGTCTCTCCTTTATAAGTCCTTATTCTAGTTGTTACTCTATCATACATATCCTTAATCACATTAATATTTATACTATTTACATGTTTCTTTTCTAACACCTACCATATTACCTCTCTAGACACTATTTCTTAAGCTTTTCTACATCGACAAAAATCATATGTAGATCATTTCTCTTCTCTCTATATCTCTCCATCAACCGTCTCAAAATATGTATATATTTCATAGTTGACCTCCCAGGTATAAAATTAACTTGATTTTTAGAAATACTTATCTCCTTTCTTAATCTTTTCTCAATTACCCTCTCCCAAAATTTCATATTATGACTCATGAGTTTTATACCTCAATAACTTAAACAACTTTATATGTCTCCTTTATTCTTGTATGTTGGTATGAAAGTACTAGTCCTCCATTCATCCGACATTCTTTTCATCTTTATAATCTTAATAAATAGTTTAGTTAACCATCCTAAGTCTATATCTCCAAGTCATTTCAAAACTTCAATAGGGATATTGTCCAGTCCTACGGCTTTTTCACTTTTTATTTTCTTTCGATCATCTTTAATCTAACTAATCCTAATCATTTTAAAATATCTATAGTTCCTATCATTCACTACATGGTTAAAATCTCTATTTTACTCACTTGTTTGCTTATCATTAAACAATTGATAAAAGTAACTTCTCCATCTCTCTCTTATTCCTCCTCTGGCAAGAGACCCTCCTATTGTGTACAGCCCAGTGACAAAAGCTGAAATTCACAACCCGTCGTTCACAGTTCGCCGCTCATCTAGGCTTAGGCTGATTTTTGAGGTAATTTGTTAATTTATTTTGTTAGGTTACTAGATCTTTGATAAATTTATCATTTTATAGGGGTTTTGCTTTTGGGATTTCAACTGATGGATTTTATTGTTGATAAAAATTAAAATCCCAACCCATGAATTTTAGTTAATAATTTTCTGTATTTTATTATTGATTAGATGAGCTTATAGGAATTTGTTTAATTACCAAAATTAGTTTTTATTGATGGATGTCGATCTCATGGAACTTTTTTTTGTTTTAAAGTTCCATTATCTTGTAATGATGTTAATTTTGATTTATTTTTAAGTGAGATCTTACACCTTTGATGCTTTAGTTAATGTAGTATAACAAATATATATGATGTACTTAGGTCCATAGTTAGTTTACTGCGGTATAACTAATAATATAAAGTATAGAATAGCTAGCACTTTTTTAAAAGTAATTTTGTAGTTTTGTAAAAGACATTTTGTAGTTTAATGTGGTATATATGATGAAAATAATGTGGTATATATCATAAAAGTTTCGATGAGAAGTACTAAGAAAGTTCCTATTGGAGTTTGGTATTAGTTAATTCTATAGTTTTTTTTAAAATTAATTTGCATATCTAATTAATTTCTACGACGTGAACATAGTGCATTTCTTAGTTGGTAAACTGTGTGGTTGTTTATACAATGTAATGGTTATCGTATCTTGATAATTGCATTATTTCGTTTGTTAATACCAACTTTAATATGATGTGAGTATTATAGGTGGATGGTGACCTTGATGAAGAGACCGTAATTAACATGTGCTCGGGTGTCGCACTTTCTATTTAGTCATGATTATGACATTTATGAGGAGAATACAAAGTAGACATAGGTCTATTTGCTAGGGTCCTAGTGAGGAGAAACTAAAACAATATAAAATTAGAAAATATCACATGGACTGGACATATAATAGATTCAGTGATAGTTGTGTCAACTATGTTAGAATGCCTAGGAGTGCTTTTATGAAGCTTGTAGAAATTATGAGGAGAAGTGATTTGTTACGAGATTCAAGACATGTTACAGCAGAGGAGCGGCTTGGTATGACTTTCAATATATTAGGGTATAAAACTAAAAATCAAAGTGTTCGGTCACATTTTATTAGATCGGGTGAGACAGTAAGTAAATATTTTAACACGATGGTACAAGCTATTTGCTACATACGTACGCGCTTTTTGAGACATGCACGGAATGAAGTTCCACAAGAGGTCATTAACAATCCTTTATACTACCCTTATTTTAAGATATACACTCTATACTTTGTGAATATCTCCATTACTATTTAATTTAATATAAATATTCACTAGTAATATTTTATACTCTTTAGGATTACATCGGTATGAAAGATGGAACACATATTAATTCTATGTTACCTGATCATCTTGCTCCATGATTCTATGGTCGCAAAGGAGTCACACAAAAGATTCTAGCAGCGTGTACTCCAAACATGCTATTCACCTACATATTAGCGCGATGGGAATATTCTATAAACGACTTTATAGTCCTTCAAGATAGATTATCTAGACCACAACCGCTTGGCCTAGGAGTATATGTTGGAAATTTCATTAAAATTACAAATCCTACGTACTTACTTCAACAATAAGATTGATATTCAATGCAATGTTAAAAAATACTAATAAACAATTGTATATCATGAAAATTGTAGGAAAATATTACTTGTGTGATGCTTGATACACGACCATGCCCGGTTTCATCTCCTCATATGGTGGTGTCTGTTGTCATTTAAAGGAACAAATAGGAAGAATGCCCAAAGATAGAAGGGAATTATTTAATCTTAGATATTCTTCATTAAAGTCTAAGATTGAATCTACATTTGCTTGTTTGAAGAATCATTTCAAGATCCTCACTGCTAAGACTCATTACCCTTTTCATACACAAGTTGATATTGTATAGCATGCATGGTTCTTCATAATTACATTACAAAGATTGACTCGGATGATGAGATATTCAACGAGATAGTTGACATTGAAGAGGATGAAGGTGATGTTGCGGGTGAAGAGGAAAATAATATTGTTAATTTTTCTCAGCCTCAAACTCAAAGGGAGCAAACTAAATCAAGAAATATATGGAAGGATTGTTGAGATTAAATAGCTTTGGAGATGTGGGCTGACTATTGTGAAAAGTATAAGGATGGGAATGCCAATGAAATTGGCATGTGAATTAGCTTGACTTTTTAGTGAGCAATTGTTACGAATTCAGGCTTGTGTAATTTTCTATTATTAAGAACATTATTTTATGATCAAGTTTGTAAAATTATTTGAAGTTCATGTGTAATATTTGTGTGATGAGCACTAAGTGTTGTATGTACTTAAATTCCATTATTTTTAATTGCACTTTTCATTTTTTTATGTGTGGTGAATTAGCTTAACTTTGTTTAGTGGACTTCTATCAAAAGATCACAAAAGGAAGTCGTCATATAGACTGGGCAAATACTCATGTGTGGTATATAGAGAAATGAAATGATCACCATTTCTGTATCGTACAACCGCTTGAACCTCCTCTTCAGGCATCTGCTTACATTACATGGTATTGGATGATTTCTCGAAAATGGATTATAAATGACACCGGTCCTCCACTCAATGATGATCAACAACGTGTCCTACAAAATAGATACGTGCTCAGGCGGTTAGATGAGAGAGTAATTTGTATGTTATTTGGATGGTAAGCTCATCACTTATTGTAACACCCCGCCCCGAAATCCCGGAGTTGGGACGCTATTAGATCTGATGGACTAGCCTCGTAAACTACCACATGTCTTTTAAGTACGTTTTGTCCTCACTCACGCGCTCCTTGGAAAACTTCCCAGGGGGTCACCCATCCTAGAATTTCTCCTGGCCAAGTATGCTTAACTTTGGAGTTTCTAAGAGTTGGGTTCCCAAAAAAAAGATACATCTTGGTGGTATGAGTATTCCAATCAAATCTATCAATACTAATCACATCACCCTCTTCAAGGGTTGGATTATTACAAACTCCCCCACTTAAACTCACAGCGTCCTTGTTGTACCAAATCATATCATCCAAGACCGTACCATCCGTGTGAGATTCTAGAGGTAGCTCCTACGGCCTCAAGAGGTGGCTCTCGCCCTCTCGACGTAGCAATTTGCGCCGTATAGCACTTATCTCTCACAATTCCGGTTGGTGTTGCTCTGATACCATTTGTAACGCCCCACCCCGAAATCTCGGAGTCGGTACGCTATTAGATCTGATGGACTGGCCTCACAAACCACCTCATGTCTTTTCAGCATGTTTTGTCCTCACTCACGCGCTCCCTGGAAAACTTCCTAGGGGATCACCCATCCTAGAATTTCTCCAGGCCAAGCACGCTTAACTTTGGTGTTTCAAAGAGTTGGGTTCCTAAAAAAAGATGCATCTTAGTGGTATGAGTATTCCAATCAAATCTATCAATACTAATCACATCACCCTCTTCAAGGGTTGGGGTATTACACTTGTTTCATATTATTAAAATTGCTTAAGTATTACAATTTTTGTCTTACATGCAGATAAATGCTTTTAATGATATTAAGGCCATTGCAAACGAGAGTCTGGCACAACCAGAAGAGGTCTATCGTGACCATTATTCGAAAGGATATTGCAGAGAATTCATAGAGCTATGAATCGAACTCATGAGGATCTTCATGATGTCGAGAGGTGATAGTTCAACCAAGTCAACAGAGACGATAAGGATCTTGTAAGAATGATAATGAGGCTGGTCCTTCACAACATATTTGTGGTACATCTCAAACACACACCCAAGCAAACAACGAACTCGAGCAAACTCAACTTCCTGAAGGACGACGACGAAGTTCTCAGGTGACCGGAGCGAGGCAAAGGAGATTGAGATGATTTCTAGGTTATGTGTTCTCTCCTACTTGTCATTGAGCCGTGGGAAACAAATCTTGTGGATTGATTACAATTTAGTGCTATATTTGTTGTTTCATCTTAGAAGAGATTACGTAGGTCCAGCTGCTAATATATCATTCTTGGCTTAGTTATTAGAGTTGATGATGAGGGAATGACATTATAACACTTTGATTGTGATGATATGTAGTTTTTTATATAACTTTTTTGATTTTGGTTATTTTGTTTTACTCGTGTATTTGTATACCATTTCCGCTGATTTGTGTGTTTGTGATGATATGGAATGCATTGAGAACTCATTTATCTATCAGGATGGGAATTGTGTTACTAGATGTTGTGTTACTCGATCTATGGTTGACAACTCGATCAGCAGCAGCAACACTCAGAATGGCAATTTCTCTTTTTCTTTTTCTTTTTTCGATTGTGGTTTTTTGGAGTTAGACTTGAGTTTAGTTTGTTGTATCTTTAAATTTTAATTTGTTATTTTTTGATGTGAAATTGGATATGATCATATTTATGAGGAGCAATTTTGGGGGGAAAAGCATCAAACTTTAGTTACACTGTAGAGAGAGGACTTTAGTTGCACTATAGAGAAAGGCCCAAACAATGCAATTGATCGGTGTTATAAATTTGTAAGCATTGTTATGATATTTGGACTTCGATTGATGATCGTTGAGCTCCTAAAATTTGTACAATAAATATTGTTGGTTATTAGCTGATGATATTGCTTCGTTGAGTCTCTAGGAAATCCACGGGACTACTAGTCCTATGGATTATATTTTTGTGTTTTTCACAGGACTAGTGGTCTCGTTTACTGTGTGTGCACGTTTTTGTGCATGCCTAGCAAGTCAACGGGATTACTAGTCCTATGGATTTTGTTTTTATAAAATCTACGGGACTTGCAGTCCCGTGAACTATTAGTTTTGGAGATAATCTTCATAAAAGCCCCTCAACTTCACAAATATTGATATTGGCCAGTCATTATCAAATTATTTGCACTTATTTCATTAAATCCTTTAAATTTTTTTAAAATTACCACATCAAACTTAATATTGGTCTATCAAATCTTTAAACAATTTCAATTTCCATAATTAGTTAAAAGTAGTCACTAAAATCTTTAAATATATTAAAAATTACCCTCTCAAATTTAAAAGTAGACCCCCAAATCTTTAAACAATTTCAATTTCCTCTCTCAAATATTCATATTTTGAATTTAGTCATACAAATGGCTTTATAAAAACTTAAATTAGTCTGTCGAATAATTAAATATTTGGACTTACTCCCTTAAACGTTCATAATTACTCCCTTATACTTAAAAGTGGTCATATTTTGAAATTTTAGTCCCTTGAATGGTGGGTATTCTCACCCCATTTATGTTTGACAAAGATTTTGTCCTACTTGAGTGGTAAGCAAATCATGGTGACCACAACTATGGTTTCATCTATTTTTTTAGTTTGAACCAAACACTAGAAAATAAAGGAATCAAGTCACACATTAACTACTTTCTTGTTTTTTCAATTTGAACCAAACTAAAGAAATTATTCCCCATGTTTATTTAAGAAACAAAAACAAGAAACATTCTTCCAAGAAAGTGAGGGAAATACCAAAAAGTGAAGGAAAGTAGGTTTTGGAAAGTGAAGTAACCAAACAGCCCCTTATAGTGAAATTAACCGGAGACTAAGCTACAACTTTTCTGTAGAAGTACTATGTTTTTTACCTCCTAGTTTGTTTTAGTTTGTCTAAAATAGTTTTTGTACATAGATCTGCCCTTTAGCAAATTAATTAGAGATGTATTTGCCAAGAATTGAGGATCTCCAATGCCAAGTCCATCTTTAGGATAGCTTTAGTTGACGAAAGGTAGATTAAAAATTCTCTTTAGTAGAGAGTTTTTAGATGTTAAGGTGAAGTTGAGTAACCCGAGGTGAGGAGAAAAAATGCAAAATAAACTAGAAAGTAAAAAATAGAGAAAATCCCTCCAATTTCAAGGGACACAAGAGTGAGGAGAGAGATGATACAATATATATTAAAAAGTCATGTACATCCTCTTACTCCCTCTCTAACCAAACAAGAACAACAAAAGACATATCACTCCAAGCACCTTATTGAACCTTACCTCACATTTACCTTTCCTCATTGTACCTCCTACAAAACTAAGCCTTAGTGGGCAAGAAGAATCTAAATAAGTTTAGAGAAGAGTAGATTTCAAATTTATGTTAGCCTAGAAGAAGAACAAGAACAATTGAGGACAAATTGCATCCAATAATTATTGATTTAAATGGTCAAATGGAGATTTTCGTTTGAATTTAAATCATCTCCACTACTTTTGATCATAATTATTGATTACCTACTGGATGATTGTGATTCATTTTGAATTTAAGATTCATCATATCCTCATAAATTTTACTCATTTTTAATTTACACTCAAAGAAAGGTCTTAACCACCCATTAGTGAATCAGTGAGTGTGATATTGTAATTGTCCCTCTATTGCTTTTTTGGATTTCTGATTTCCTTTACGCTACATCCTAATTATTAAGAAGGATCTCATAAAAATATACTAACGATTCGATGCACATGATGCAATGGCATGAAACCTAGAGGTGTGTTGTATTCAAATTGATAATGGAGGAGATAATTTGTTAGTTTCCAATTTTAAATGCATTCCCATTGTTTTGTTTTCAAGAGTGCATGCATTTCCGCTGAGTTCTTCAAATGTGAAGGCATTTTTTCAAATATAAAAGCATTTTTTTCAAATACATATGAATTTTCTAAATTCTAAAATTGAAGCTTGCACAAACTGAACGAGGAGATTCTTTAAAATTATACAAGAATACATGTAACATGATTCTTAAAATTCAAATTCGATCCCCTCTCCACTACCACGGAGGGAATCCAAATTCTTCAACTCCTATATACATGTTGGCGTGCAAGAAACAATGTTTTTTAGTATTTTCGTCATAGTGCAAAACACGTAAAACATAACTAAATGGATGTCAGTAATATATGTTTACTTTTTATGAAGACCATATCCAAAAAATATTTATAATGAGATATATTTAGGTAGTAGATCTTAAAAGCCAAAACAACCATTCTTTTCATCGTATATGGTTTCTCTTTTTTTCTTGCAGAATTCAAAGAATATTATAAATACCTCTTGGGTACTTCTACTTCCACATCTATTCCTGACTCAGAAGTGATTTCAAATGGTCCACTGCTTTCATCTAATCAAAGAGCCATGCTAAGCTTACCTGTCACTGGGGAAGAAATTAAAATGCTATCTTCTCTATGTAAAATGATAAAAGCCCAGGACCTGATGGATTTGGTGCGCTATTTTTCAAGGCTTCTTAGAGTGTCATTAGTGAGGATCTATATTTAGCAAATGAGGAGTTCTTCAACTCTGATAGGATGCTTGGTATGTTCAATACTACATCTATTACCTTGATTCTTAAAATTCTCAATCCCCAGTCTGCTATTGATTTCAAGTCAATTGCTTGTTGCAATTGTGTTTACAAAATTATTACAAAAATCATTACAAATAAGATTCAAAAAGTCATGGGATCCTTGATTAGTGAAGCCCAGAGTGCATTTGTCAAAGGAAGGCTCATCTCAAGTAACATTCTTTTAGCACATGAACTCATTAAGTACTATGGCAGAAAATATACATCTCCTAGAGCTATTTTGAATATTGATTTGAGAAAAGTATTCGATAACATTAGTTGGGATTTTATTAGGTGCATGTTGACATGCTTGGGGTTCCATGATAATTTGATTCTTTGGATCATGGAATGCATCTCCTCTCCAAAGTACTCTCTATCTATTAAAGGTACAGTACATGGATATTTTCAAGGAACAAGAGGATTAAGGCAAGGAGATCCATTATCCCCCTATTTGTTTATAATAGGAATGGAGTATCTATCTAGAAAACTTAACACTCTCAAAGAAGATAGGCTTTACAAGTTTCACCCCAAATGTTCCAGAATGAAAATCACACATCTAACTTTTGCAGATGACCTCCTCTTATTTGGCAAAGCTGATATATACTCTATATCAAGGTTGAATGATTGTCTCATAGAGTTTAGCTAGGTTTCTAGTTTGGAACCAAACCCATCCAAATGTTCTATATACATGAGTGGCATTGGAAATGATTTGAAGACTCAAATATGCAATTACCTAAATTTCTCAGAGGGGATGTTACTAGTGAGATATCTAGGTGTCCCTCTCATCTCTAAGAGGCTCTCATGGCTGGATTGTTCTTATCTCATAAATAAGGTGTCGGATTAATTTCAAAATTGGCACAATAATAGAACCTTGTCTTATGTAGGAAGATGGCAGCTGAATCTTTTGGACAAGCAATTATATACTATCTATTAAAGTTCTAAAAAGGATTGATAGCATGTGTGCTGATTTTCTCTGGGGAGATAAAATTCATTTGGTGTCCTGGTCATCTATCTGCTAGGATTTGAAGAATGGTGGATTGGGAGTCTATTCGGCAAAATTCTAGAACTATGCATCTGTAGGTAAGCTCCTTTGGATGATACATCTCAAAAAGGACATTCTTTGGATCAAATGAGTGCACGACAACCATGTGAGGCAATCAAATATTTGGCAAGTTCAACCTAAAGAGAATGATTCATGGATGTGGAAGCAAATGCTATGGGTAAGAGATACAATGAGAATAAAATTTGGAAATGTTGATAATCTATTAAACATCCTCAATGGCTGTTGTGATAATGGAAATATCAGTATATCTTCTATATATAGGAAGATCAATCAGCAAGCATCATTAACTATATTCTCTTAAACTAATTGGTGGGCGAATGGCATTATCCTAAGCACTCATTTATCCTGTGGCTTGCCTCTCTATCCAGGCTACTAACACAAGAAAGATTGTGTACATTGTGAATACTAAACACTAATCAATGTGTTTTGTGTTCAAGCAATCGTCAAATGGAATCCTGTCATCATCTCTACTTTGAATGTCAATATTCTGCAAATGTATGGAACAAAGTTATGGACTGGTTTGGATTTAACTGGAGCTCATGTAGCTGGAATAGGCTTGTAAACTTGTACAATATAAACTAGAGAGGGAATGGATTTAAGAAGAAATTAAAGAGGATGGCTTTGTCGACTTCAGTATACATGATACGGTAGGAAAGGAATCTCGGAATTTTTCAGCAAAAAGAGCTCGAAAACCTGACATATTGTTCCGTACAGTGAAGTTCATCATTTACTCAAAAAATTTGAATGAGAATGTTCCAATACATGTAAGGGAGTACTTAGAGGGATTGTTTTAAGTAGCCTGAGTGTTTTTACTAGGTTCTGTTGATAATTTGTGATGTACTTCTTAACTACTTACTTGGTAAATGAATAAAATCTTTTTTCATTGACCAAAAAAATCATATAATAGGGATTTTACAATATTATATACACATATCAAAAGTGATGGAAATACGTGCTTAATCTACATGCAATACACAACAGAAAACTGTACGTATAATAATAATACTAAGCATGTAGAGAGTATGAAATATAAACTAGGACCATCCTAATGAAATCTAACATGATCCCTACAATAAAGAGAGCAACCAAGAGCTTCAAAGGTTTACTTTCGTAGCGTGGTTTGATGGTAGATCGAACAACCCCTAGCTCGTTCTCCTTGTTATTGTAAACCTGCTTGTAGTGGATCTCCAAGTCTTCAAGTGACTTTGTTAAAATCAGAGTCTTCTTGAGACACAAGGCAAGATATCCACCCCGGGGTACTTAAAATTCTACTACTTACTCTTACTCAAAGATTGCAAGAGTTTAGTAAGAGGTAGAGCTCTCTTTTATTCTCTTATGGAAAAAATCACTTAGCCAATTTTTTATTAACCTCTCCTAAGAGAGAGAGATCATATATATAGAGTGAGATATGTCATGACTCATCTCATGATTCATGCCATGAGTTATCTAAATGTAATGATTCCTTTCATGAGTCATGCAATAACTCATCTCATGAGTCATGCAAAGCGTCATGAAAAATCAAAACCATGTGCTTAAACTATGTTCTCAAACCATACCACCTTAATGACTCATCTCATGACTCATTAATCAAGATATAATAAAGTGTGTATTTCATAAAAAAATATCATATCAATACGATGTTTCATAAATACGGTATTTCGTAATTTTCCAATCATTAACTAATAAGTCATCATATAACCAAAAAATCAATGAGTTGACCAAAAGTCAACTGGTGACCAAAAAGTCAACTAGTTGACTAAAAGTTAACTTTATGGAAAAAAATACTAGAGTCTTTTCTAAAGCACATAGAATTCTAATTTTATCAATACATATAACCTTTTATGTGTATCCGGTGAAAATCATATATGCGTATCAATGATATGCATTAACTCTATAAATTGTATTTTATAGGATTTAAGTACGCGCTTGGTGTGATTTTAGGGCCCAACTTAAGACTCGACAGTGGATTATATCTACAAGTACAACAGAGCTGCTAGCTATACATGAAGACTACCTAGGTATAAGTTATGATAAATGTCTGTAAGATACTTACGCAATTTTATCAGGACCACTCAGTGATAATATTGTACAGTCAGATTTCTTTGTCAAACCATGTCAAACTATAGAGTCTAGGGTATGGAAAACTATCAAACCCTAATAGCTCGATTAGTATTTGTGTATATTAAACTCATAACCTTTAAGATCAAACTGTCACTCAGTTTATCTTATTTACCTAGGCCAAAGATTTTCAGGCTATAGTTATATCAAACAATCTTATGACATCAACCCCTCATACTGGAAGAGACGGATCACATCATGGCATTTTAATATCTACTTACGTCTAGGGATGCACCTAACAAGAACCATTTTGCACAACTCAATGAGAACTGTGGTTAGGTAAAAGTCTAAGTACACCTATACTGACATGTAAGATATTACACTCATGCCTCAAGTCTAGAGACTACTTTGTACTATATCACTTGAGAACTTTTATTTGACAGTTAAGTATAATTACTAACTAGACATTCTTGGTGAGTCATTCACTAATGAGTTACCTGTATACTGTATCTTGATGTCTCAACATCAATGATCTAAGAGATGGATCATCGTCCTTCTAAAGGACATATAGAGTATACACTAGTCTTTACCAAAGTGATGATGTCCTATCTCAACACTTCATCGACTAGGAACATTTTAAAATATATGTTAGCAACTAATCAGATCTCTTCTTCATTACGATCACTATCGAAATTCTTATAGTCTAGTATCATTCTAAGGACTTTATCTGTATTTAAAAAATACCAGATAAATACTGACCAAAATAGCATACTATCATTTTGAACAATGATGTTATATTCATTAGGTCATTTTATAATATACAATTATTGCCTGCAGGGCACCAATATCAAACAAACTCTCACTTGCACTAAGGCTAATCGTTGTAGTATCTAATACCCAATAGCTTAACAAGTTTTTCAAATTATGTACGAGCAATTGCATTTGTGAATGGATCTGCTAAATTACCTTTTGTGTCTACTCCTTCAATCTTGATCTCTTGGCGATCAACTATCTCTCTAATCAAGTGATACTTCCTCAGAATGTGTCTGGACTTATGGTGAGACCGGGATTCCTTTGTCAGAGCTATTGAAGCATTACTATCACAGTATAAATGTCACGCCCTGCTTCCTAAAATACCCAGGAATCGAAACGTGAACAAGCCCGCGACGTATTAGATTGAGAAGAAATATACACTACCATTTTTTTTTCTTTTTCTTTTCTTCTCAATCCAATACGCAAAGCGTCTAGAAATAAATATAATGCGAAGTCATAGGTCCCTGATCACAATCAGTAAGAATATAATAGACAAACTCAGAATAAAATATCATATCACAAATGGGATAACATCCGAGACATAATAATATAGGTCAAACGTGCCCTTATACAAAAACTATATGAATGAAATAGTGGAGAATATAAAAATACACTGATCAAAATGAAATGAAGGTGCTACAAAACAAACTAAAAGGAATGACTAAGCTTCGGCTTCTTCTTCTGCTACGTCTACAAAGCACTCATGCTGAGAATCCTCTGGCTCCTCTTGAACATGTTCTTCCTTTAAGTCTGACGTACACCAGAGAAAACAGGTGTACGTCAGCGTGTATGGCACACGGCAAGATCCCACAAAACAAATAGAACAACAAAAACCAAAGCGGAAAACGGTACGATAATAGAATGACAAAAGAAACGTACAACTGGAAATCTAACAAAATCAACATGCAAATTCACTACTAAAACATGATAATCATAAGAATCCATAAATCAAACGGGTAACGAGATCATGCAACTAGTGATCAAAATAATCATCCAAGTGACAAAGTCATACAACTAGATGGAATTAATAATTAAAAATCTACAACAAGAGACGTAGTACGTCGAGTAAAATAATCCAAACAAGAAAATCCTCATGTATATACCATATGTCTCAAATTATAGATAATTAAATATTAACCCAAATCTATGTATGAAAAGAAATACAACTGGCCTACCTCTCAAAAGAATTCATAATCACCTTAAGTAACAATGTCACGTAACTAGCCATCCTATAACATATTACTGGTTCACATCTCATACAGAGTCAAAGTTCACATTATCAGATATCTGGTTAACAACCACATCTCACTAGTAACTCAGACCTGCCCCAGTGCGAAACGATTCATTGGTGCGTGGCTGGAAATAATCAATAATCATAATATCACCGCTCCTCAAACCCACCCTAGTGTGAAACGATTCACTAGTGCGAACCTGGAAATAAATAATAAACATATCTGATCACTGCTCCTCAGACCCACCCCAGTATGAAACGATTCACTAGTGTGAGCCTGGAAATAAACAACAAACACATCCGATCACTGCTCCTCAGACCCACCCCAGTGCGAAACGATTCACTGGTGCGAGCCTGGAAATAAACAATAACATCTCTGATAACATGAACCCAGAACTTCCCATCCCAACTCTTCTTGTATTCTAAGTTAACAAAACACAGGTTTCATGGTCTTGTACACGACACACTAGGCAACTAAGGACATGAACTACTAACGGTTCTCAACAAAACAAGAAATAATAAATAAATACAACTAATCTTATGCAAATCATATGATGAACATGACTATATAAGCTAGCGATAAAATCAGGTGTGCATATAAGACATGAGTGAGTATAAATAACAGTGATAACATGTCGGTGTCAATGTACATGAAACATCGTGTTCTTCAACTATCAATCACACGGTCATAATACAAAAATAATCTTTTTCCAAAATAACTTATTTAAAAATATTTCTTATTATAAAATAATTTCATTCCACAACATAAATTCTAAAAAATTATAAATAATCTAAAATAATTCTGTTACCCAAATAAATTCTTTAATTTATTATATTTGTCCTCAAAATACTATCCATTACATAACTACTATTCATTCAATATTATTCATCAAACCCACGCAGATAATTATACTACAAACTAATCTACACATATACTATATAATTATTGAAACGACAATGAGATGTGGGATCTTGCCTCGGGGTTCGTCGAACAAGTCGACGTCGGCGGCACAAGTCGGATCCGACGCGATGGGCAAGGTGGTGAACTCAGGGCTGCTGGATGGTGGGATCTCGACACGGATAGTGGCGCATCGGGGCTACTAAACGGCGAGCGGCTAGGTAGGCTGGGCGGCGAATAGGGATCTCAGACGGCGGCTCAGGGGGAGGAGGCCGAGCAGAGGTCTGGTTACAGCGGGGAAGGTGACGGTATGCTCGGGTTGGGGCGGCGACTGCAGGCGGCGGGGGAGAGGGAAGCAAGTCGGAGGAGGAGCGTTGGCAGTAAGGCAGTCGGTGGCTACAGGAGGAGGGGAGCTGTCATGGACGAAGTTGGGTAGTCGGAGTTCCGGCAAGGGGGCTGCGGGTTGGTGGAGCGTGGACGTAGGGGTGGGCTGGCGCGGTGATGGGTGGTCGGAGCGGGGTGAGGCCGAGCGGGGGTCAAGGCGGGACGACGGATCCAGGAGGCGGCTGAGGTGGGGTTGCGGGTTGGTTGCTGGAGCGGTGATGGGGAACGCGCGGGGCGGTTTAGCGGCTCGACGGAGGGCGACCGAGGCGTGGTCGGAGGCGGCGGATTGGGGTCAACGGCAACGAGCGGGGGTCGGGGAAAGGGTGAGAGAGGAGATGATGTTGGTGGCGGCGGTTTTGTGTACAGGAGAGGAAAAAAAGGAGAGAAGAAAATATAAATGTATATATATATATATATAGGGTTTAGGGTTAATTAAGTTAAAACAAAATTAATTAAAAAAATAACTAATGATATTTAAAAATTAAAATAAATACAGGATAATTATCTAGAAATAAAAACGTACATGTTATGCTAATACAACAGTTGAACGAAACTGGTTGTACAATTAAATAAGAATAATTAATAAAACATACAATTTCTTATTTTTAGAATCAAATAATTATGGGATAATTATTTACGTGATAAAACATACAAGTTGTACTAATACAACCGATAATATGCAACAGTAGAATTAATACAACTAATTATACAAAATAATACATAATAATAATTCGACGTATTATACGAAAATATACGTAATATTAAAAATAATACAATGTATTATTCAAAATGACATGTAACAGTATCGGTAACTCAACGGATAAATTCTAGAAATATTTACTGTCCTAAATAAATTTATAAATATTTAAATCATTTAAATAAATATAAAACTTAGACTTTAAATCATAGAAAATTGTAGAAATTCAAGAAAAATATAAATACTCTTTTAAAATCATAATTAAAAATTTTAAAATACTAGAAAAATATTTTACCTAATATCAAAAATTTATGGTCCTTACATTCTACCCCCGCTTAAAATAAATTTCTCCCTCAAAATTAAAATAAAAGTGATGCACTTATATGCATCCTTAGAGATAATAAAAGAAAGCTACATCATCAAAAGTTATAACTAATTAGTTAAATAATACGGCTCAAAACAGTATCATAAAAATTGTATAAACTATTACAATTAGTGTGAAGTGCATAAAATACAATCATAGTTATATCAAAGTCATAACATATCAGACATAATAATAAAAAAGAACAAAAATAAATATTATGCACATATAAGCATCATAAACATAATAATATCCAACATCATAAAAATATAGAAAGCACTAAAATAAAAATTCACCATAATAGATACATAGTAATTTATATGACACATACATGATCACAAATCAAACGATATTAACATATTTAAGTAAAATAGCACAATAGTAACCATCAAACAAATCATGAAAAGATATAATAATTTGCAGATTAATACCAAGAATATCATGTAAAACAAGAACAATACAGTATAAGCATTACAATAAGTCAATAGTCAAACAACATATAAGTACTAATTAGGACAAAACAGTAAGCACAATCATGGAAAGACAATGTGAGACGACACAACAATGCATAAAGGTATATGTAGTATATCATATCAAAACAAAATAGATAATTATAAATGTATATCACAACAATAATTATAGAAACATATTTTATATAAGTATTATGACTATTGGGTACATAATATTATGACTAGAAAAATAAAGCAAACAAACTTGAACAATGACCAAAATATATATAAGTAATTATTAAGATGAATAAGAAACTGTATTTAGAAAACAAGTAACCATAACATCAACAAAACTAAAAAGATGAAATGATTGATAAATTAAAATAAACAATAATGATACATACAATTAGAGTAAAGAATGGAATAAAATATACTAAATGGAACTACTTTATATGTAATAAAACAAGCTAGATAATAAACTTATAACATAATATACAATAGTAGACAATGATAATTTAAAATGACTGAAATATACTAAACACGAGAATGACGCAATATCACTAGAAAATGCAAGATATAAGACAAGAATGCATAACAATCAGGCAGAAGGACAATAAAGATTATAATAAGGAATACAGAACATACATAATCACAATTGAAATAACATTAAGAAATAAACATAGATAGAAAAATATCAATACATATAGACAAACAAACAAAGACAAATCATAACAATAATCAATAGCAGAATAAATGATACATATAATTACTAGCATACAACAGTTATATAACACAAAGTAGATAATACCAAATCATAGTTAGGTTCAAAGAAACACAAATAAAATTAAAGTATAAAAATAAAAGATATAAAAGCAAAAGGGATAAACAAGATTCAACAACAATAATAATCACTATATAAAATCAATTTAGACATAGCAGTATATTATGAAATAGTCAAAAATCACATAAATACAATCAGCGTAAGATATATAAATAAAATGTATAATGCATAAAACATGAACTATGGAAGATAAAATAGATTTATAAACAAATAAAAACATACAATACAACACTATATGTGATACATAAAATATGTAATAAATAATGCAAAATTAATACAATCAAATAATATATAAGTCAATTCAAGGAAACATAGTCGTAAAAATAGTAACATATAAAATAATGATCGGCACGAGGATAGAGGAGTTATACAAAGAGAGGGTAATCGCGAAGCGATGGGATAAGAACTATGGAAAACTCCAGAGTCAAAGAGTGATAAGATAGGGAGGAAGCAAAATCTATCAAGAAAATGAAATAATGGCTCAAGAATAGGAACTCGGGATCGTGACCGGGACCATGACCTGCATGGGCCACCACTAAAACCTGTCATGCCCCGCTTCTCAAAATACCCAGGAATCGGAACGTGAACAAGCCCGCGACGTATTAGATTGAGAAGAAATATACACTACCATTTTTTTCTTTCTTTTTCTTTTCTTTTCAATCCAATACGCTAAGCATCTAGAAATAAATACAATACGAAGTCATAGGTCCCCGATCACAATCAGCAAGATTATAAAAGACAAACTCAGAATAAAATATCATATCACAAATGGGATAACATCCGAGACATAATAATACAGGTCAAACGTGCCCTTATACAAAAACTATTTGAATGAAATACTAGAGAATATAAAATTACACTGATCAAAAGGAAATGAAGGTGCTACAAAACAAACTGAAAGGAATGACCAAGCTTCAGCTTCTTCTTCTGCTATGTCTACAAAGCACTCATGCTGAGAATCCTCTAGCTCCTATTGAACCTGTTCTTCCTTTAAGTCTGACGTACACTAGAGAAAACAGGTGTACGTCAGCGTGTATGGCACACGGCAAGATCCCACGAAACAAATAGAATAACAAAAACCAAAGTAGAAAACGGTATGATAACAGAATGACAAAAGAAACGTACAATTGGAAATCTAACAAAATCAACATGCAAATTCACTACTAAAACATGATAATCATAAGAATCCATAAATCAAACAGGTAACGAGATCATGCAGCTAGTGATCAGAATAAGCATCCAAGTGACAAAGTCATATAACTAGATGGAATTAATACTTAAAAATCTACAACAAGAGACGTAGTACGTAGAGCGAAATAATCCAAACAAGGAAACCCTCATGTATATACCATATGTCTTAAATTATAGATAATTAAATATTAACCCTAATCTATGTATGAAAAAAAATACAACTGGCCTACCTCTCACAAGAATCCATAATCACCTTAAGTAACAATGTCACGTAACTAGCCATCCTATAACATATTACTGGTTCACATCACACACAGAGTCAATGTTCATATTATCGGATATCCGGTTAACAACCACATCTCACTAGTAACTCAGACCTGCCCCAGTGCAAAACGATTCACTGGCGCGTGCCTGGAAATAATCAATAATCACAATATCACCGCTCCTCAGACCCACCCCAGTGCGAAACGATTCACTAGTACAAGCCTGGAAATAAACAATAAACACATCCGATCACTGCTCCTCAAACCCACCCCAGTGCGAAACGATTCACTGGTGCGAGCCTGGAAATAAACAACAAACACATCCGATCACTACTCCTCAGACCTACCCCAGTACGAAACGATGCACTGGTGCGAGCCTAGAAATAAACAATAACATATCCGATAACATGAACCCAGACCTTTCCATCCCAACTCTTCTTGTTTTCTAAGTCAACAAAACACAGGTATCATGGTCTTGTACACGACACGCTAGGCAACTAAGGACATGAACTACTAACGCTTCTCAACAAAACAAGAAATAATAAATAAATACAACTAATCTTATAAAAATCATATGATGAATATGACTATATAAGCTAGCGATGAAATCAGGTGTGCATATATGACATGAGTGAGTATAAATAAGAGTGTCAACATGTCGGTGTCAATGTACATGAAACGTTAGGTTCTTCAGCTATCAATCACACGGTCATAATACAAAATTAATCTTTTTCCAAAATAACTTATTTAAAAAAAATCTCATTATAAAATAATTTCGTTCCACAACATAAATTCTAAAAAATTATAAATAATCTAAAATAATTCTGTTACCCAAATAAATTCTTTAATTTATTATATTTATCCTCGAAATACTATTCATCACATAACTACTATTCATTCAATATTATTTATCATACCCACGCAGATAATTATACTATAAACTAATCTACATATATAATATATAATTATTGAAACGACAATGAGAAGCGGGATCTTGCCTCGGGGTTTGTCGAACAAGTCGATGTCGGCGGTGCAAGTCGGATCCGACGCGATGGATACGGTGGCGAACTCAGGGCTGCTGGATGGCGTGATCTCGACACGGACAGTGGCGCATCAGGGCTGCTGAACGCCGAGCGGCGACGTAGGCTTGGCAGCGAACATGGATCTCAGGTGGAGGCTCAGGGTGAGGAGGCCGAGCAGAGGTCTGGTTGTAGCGGGGAAGGCGACAGCATGCTCGGGTTAGGGCGGCGACTGTAGGCGGCGGGGGAGAGGGAAGCAGGTTGGAGGAGGAGCGTTGGCGACAAGGTGGTCGGCGACTACAGGAGGAGGGGAGATGTCGTAGCCGAAGTTGGGTGGTCGGAGTTCATGCTAGGGGACTGCTGGTTAGTGGACCGCGGACGTAGGGGTGGGCTGGGGTGGTGATGGGTGGTCGGAGCGAGGTGAGGCCGAGCGGGGGTCAAGGCGGGACGACGACTCCAGGAGGCGGCTGAGATGGGGTTGCGGGTTGGGAGCTGGAGCGGTGATGGGGAATGTGCGGGGCGGTTCAGCGGCTCGACGAAGGGCGGCAGAGGCGTAGTCGGAGGCGGCGGCTTGGGGTCAATGGCAACGAGCGGGGGTCGGGGAGAGGGTGAGAGAGGAGATGATGTTTGTGGTGGCGGTTTTGTGTACAAGAGAGGAAAAAAAGGAGAGAAGAAAATATAAATATATATATATATATATATATATATATATATATATATATATATGGCTTAGGGTTAATTAAGTTAAAACAAAATTAATTAAAAAGAAATAACTAATGATATTTAAAAATTAAAATAAATACAAGATAATTATCTATAAATAAAAACGTACATGTTGTGCTAATACAACAGTTGATACGAAACTGAAGAAATAATACTATAAATTGTACAATTAAACAAGAATAATTAATAAAACATACAATTTCTTATTTTTAAAATAAAATAATTATTGGATAATTATCTACGTGATAAAACATACAAGTTATACTAATACAACCGATAATATGCAATAGTAGAATTAATACAACTAATTATACAAAATAATACGTAATAATAATATGATGTATTATACAAAAATATACATAATATTAAAAATAATACAATGTATTATTCAAAATAACATGTAACAGCATCGATAACTCAACGGATAAATTCCAAAAATATTTATTGCCCTAAATAAATTTATAAATATTTAAATCATTTAAATAACTTAGACTTTAAATCATAGAAAATTGTAGAAATTCAAGAAAAATATAAATACTCTTTTAAAATCATAATTAAATATTTTAAAATACTAGAAAATTATTTTAACTAATATCAAAAATTCATGGTCCTTACACTAAAGGTACTGGATCTTTAATGGTGGGAACAACTTCTAACTCTGAAAGGAACTTCCTCATCTAGACAGCTTCTTTGGCTACATCATTTGTCGCAATGTATAATTCGGCTTCCATAGTAGAGTCTGCTACATTGTACTACTTGGAACTTTTCCAATGGACATCCCCTCTATTGAGGGTAAAAACATATCCTGAAACAGATTTACTATTATCAATATCTCTCCGAAAGCTAGAGTTGGAAAAGTCTCCATTTAGAGGTCACTTTTACCGTATATCAAAAATAACTCTTTGGTCCTCTTAAGGTACTTAAGTATATTTTTGATAGTTTTCTAGTACTCTTCTCCATGATTAGATTGGTATCTACTTATCAATTACTACTGGAATCAGGACTTTTAGCGACAGACAAATCCGTCACTAAAAGTCAAAAATCCGTCGCTAAAACTTTTAGCGACGGAAAAAATAAAATTCCGTCGCTAAAATACCGTCACTACATTGAGGGTCCCTAATAGGACTATTGGCGACGGATTATCCGTCGCTAAAGGTTAGCGACGGGACATTAGCGACGGATTTTTCGTCGTACTTTTTTTTAAAAAATTTAAAAAAAATCTTTAGCAACGGATTTTCCTTCGCTAAAGATGTCTTTAGCAACGGCTTTTCCGTCGCTAAAGATGTTTTTAGCGACGGAAAATCCGTAGCTAAAAAGTGACCAGTATCTTTTTAAAAAATATTTTGAAATTTGAAAATACCCTGTACAAAAACATAATAATCCCTTTTCAATCAGCAATACCACACATGTATAACACATATATTTCAATAAAAACAAATAAAAATATCCCGACATAATACATATTGTTTATACAACTATTGTCTTTAAAGTTAAATTATTACAAATCATTCATCGCCATCAACCTCATCACCAGCTCCACCATGACTACCCCTAGCTCCACCTTGTCTAGAAGTCCCGGCCTACAAATATAATGAAATACCCAACATTACAAAAGTATAAATAACAGGAAACTATCATTAACAATTTTATAGATAAGTAAATTTTAAAGTTTCTGATCCTCATTTAAAATACATGGTGAACATCAAAAATATAAACACGTTCAACAATATTTATCAAAAATAATTGGGAGGAAGGAGAACATGAAATGTCATTAGGCAAGCCATCACAGTATGCAAACAAGCTCATATAACCAGCATTAGGCAACCACGAGTAAGCTCAGACTAGCTCACAAATCCATCATAAAACATCAAAAAATGAGCTTGTAATATCAAAAACAACATCATAAAACATTTTAGCCGCAAATCCATCAAAAAATGAATCTGAAACATTTTAGCTCACAAGCCATAAAAAAACAACAAATGAAAAAGAGTATGCATCTGCAACTAAGTTACTACAATAAGGATTGTAATTAAACCAACAAATGACCAAGGCTACAATTAAACCAACAAATGACCCTAAGTATCTTAGGGATCAAAATAAGAGTGACGGTGAGCAAGAACAAAACAGTATGCTAATATTACTATATACTATATAGCTAAATTTTTATTACCCCTTCGCCAAATCAGATAGTATAGGATAATATATGGATACATAAACCAGCAAGTAACCAGTCTACATAAGTAATAAGGATGTTTTGATTCTCTTTATTGTTTTTTTTAGTGGGGGTTAATGTAGTGTCTATGTCCTCAAATTACTTATTAAAAATGTAACAAACAAAAGTGTTACCACATGTCACAGCCATTGGGAACATCTACATAGATAACTAGACCTTAGAACAAATATCTAGTGATTATTTATCTATATATGGTTTAGTTGAAGTAGCATGCAGAGTCAAACCAATTGTAGAACTTGGTTTCCTTGAATCGATTCCACTTGAAACATTTGACACGTATTCCCCCATTTTAAGTGTTGCCATCCCACAAGCATGCTCCACCACCTCTACAATAACATACCAAGAAACAATTGTGCAAATTACACATCCATCTAAATTATGTTTTTCACTGAATAAAATAAACAACAATGTCCAATTGTCCATCATCCCTAACATATTGGTTCATTACGAAATAATACACGCAGACTTTAATGGAAATTTAGATTTTGTGTTAAACTAACCTAAACCACGGAAAACATCACCCTGAGCATATTTAAGTGTCTTCCCCTGTTCAGTTGTAATATTCATAGCAAGCTTATCCTGAAATAAAAACACAGATACAATTAGTAATTGACCCTTGCTACAAAGTAAATTTAAGATGGTAAAAGTTATTTTACCATCTAACTGTTTTGGCACGATTTCCAACAATTGCCACCAAATGCAACCATCCCCTGTTGAAAGTTTCATATTATGATGCTTAGCAGCAAGATAAAGAGACCCAGCTGCAATGTAACTGGGTTCATATTGCAGGCAGAGTGTGGTTCGAAGCCTATAAGGAATTTCAAAAATATATTAGCGCTTTGTGATGTATATCATTAGTCAAAGGGATTTTATCGTCCTTGAATGTTACTTTGATATTTGGAATGAACGGAATGCAAAAGTATTTTGAAAAGATAAAAACATTCTTCATATCCTGATTGATGATCATCTTCCTTTAGTAAGACAACACCGCCTTACACCGAAATAGGTGCTTGACTCGAGAAGCAACGCAGCAGCTTGATGTAGAAAGTGATATTAGTCTTTTTTGTATTCTAATCTTTACTCATCTCCTACTGCACTTCTTCTCTGTCTTCCTCTTCAGTATATATATTTTGGATCTATTTTCTCTAATTAATAAATCTCCTGGGCATTTTGCCCCGGTACTCAAAAATATCATCAGAGAACATAACTCGATGAAATCTGAATCGGTTTGTAAGTTTATATGTTTCTTTAGAACAACAGACAGTTAATTGCATGACAATGCAGTAACAAGTTTAACGTGACACACATAAGTGCATAACATATATGATTCCTTACCTCTCATTCATTCCTTCTGTGAGACTGATGGAGATAAAAGCGATGGCATAACATCATTGCTGTTGCAATAGTGACCTGAGGTCTGCAAGATAAGAGAATAATCCAACATTCTTATTAGGAATGAGAAATGGCGTAGGCAGTTGGCAACAAGAAAAACTCAGCTTGTCACACAAATCAAAAATAGATTTTGCTACAATAATCATTGTGATGTATCATGCATGTTTCTTCGTGGAACTGCATCTGCCATACAAAATTAAGACGCAATCAAAGAATCTAAAAAGCAACATGTGAACAGAAATTAGGGAAATCTTAGGGTTTATTTCAAGGGATTTGATTTCTCACCGCCTCGTCGGAGCGCTGATCGGAGCATAATTTTGGGAGGGGATATGAATAAAGAGAGTGGAGGAGAGGGAGAGGACGGCCATGGCGATCTCTTGGAACCCTAGGTTGGAGAGGATTGGAGAGAGGAACCGGTGGAAGTGGTGCTGGATCGTGGCCGCCGCCGCGTCCCTGTGAGACTGCCGCCTCTGTTTCGGGGTGGCCGGGGGGTGGCGGAGCGAGGAGGAGGAAGACTTGAGGGTGGCGACGCGGCGGGCGAGGGAGCGGAGGATGGAGGGAGCGGAGGATGGGCGAGGTGCGGTGACGCGAGGAGGAGGAGGACTCGAGGGCGGCGACGCGGCGGGCGAGGGAGCGGAGGATGGAGGGAGTGGAGAATGGGCGAGGGGCGGCGACGCAGCGGGTGAGGGTTGGCGGCGGTTGTGGTGCCGACGAAGAGAAAGGGGAGGGAGAGAGGGGGGACGGGGGAATGAGGAGAGGGGGAAATGAGATAAGGATTTGGGGGGAAATCCCTCTGTCGGGCGCGGGATGCCCAAATTTTTTGGGCAAGCCCGCGCCCAAAATTTTTCTTTTTTTTTATTTTTTCGCGACGGAATTTCCGTCGCTAAAAGATGTTTTAGCTACGGAATTTCCGTCGCTAAAAGTTGTTTTAGCTACGAAAATTCTGTCGCTAAAAGTTGTTCATTAACAACGGAATTTCCGTCGTCATAACTTGAAAAATCCGTTGCTAAAAAAATTTTAACGTCGGATTTTTATCGATGGATATTCTCTATCGGGAAATTAATGGTGACGGAAATTTTCCGTCGCCAATAATAACTTTTCCGTCGGTATAAGTTTATTGCCGACGGAACTATAGCGACGGATATTTCCGTCGCTATAAGTGGCCTTCTAGCGACGGAAATATCCGTCGCTATAGTTCCGTAGTTAATACTCATATTTCTAGTAGTAAGCTGAGTGAATAAGCGATATTTGGTCTAGTACATAACGTGAGATACATGATCGATCCTACTGCCGTGGTATAAGGAATTAGACTCATGTGTTTCCTCTCTTCATCAGTCTGGGGAGACATCTTTTTAGAGAGGGAGATTCCAGGAGATGCAGGTACGAAACCTTTCTTGGAATTTTCCATCCTAATATCCTTTTAGATCTATCTCTATAGATCTAAATACCCAGTATATAGGACGCTTCACCCAAATCTTTCATGGAAATTTTTTTGATAGCTAAATTTTAATCGCTTGTAATGACGATATGTCATTATTGATTAAGAGTATATCGTCTACATACAAAATAAGAAACGATACTATACTCCCAATTATCCTTTTATACACACATGATTCATCTGGATTTTTGATGAAACCAAACTCTTTGATAGCATTATCAAAACAGATATTACATCTTCGCACTGCTTTCTTTAGTCCATAAATGGGTTTAAGCAACCTACATGCTTTTCCACTGCTCCCACTGACTATAAATCCCTCTGGTTGAGGCATATATATGCACTCTTCTAAATCACTATTTAGAAATACAGTTTTGACATCCATTTGCCAGATCTTGTAGTCATAGTGAGTAGCTATAGCAAGTAGGATCCGAATAGACATTAGCATAGTCACTGGAGAAAATGTTTCATCGTAGTCCAAATCAGGCCTTTGATAAAAACCTTTAGCTACCAGTCTAGCTTTAAAAGTCTCTACTTTCCCATCTACACCTAACTTTTTCTTAAACAACCATTTGCAACCTATGGGTATCACCCCTTTAGGAGCATTGTCTAAGATCCATACTTTGTTGGTGTACATAGAGTCTATTTCGGATTTCACTACATCATGCCAAGCAACAGAGTTCCTACTCTGAGAGTCTTGCTGATAACTCAAATGTCGGTCATCATCTATTATTTGATCTAATATGCTACCTTCAATAAGAAAATCATATTGTCTCTTAGGTTCATGTGATCACCTTGGATATCTGAGGAGTGGTTAAGGTTCTTCTGGTACAACTGAATTGTCTGGTTTTACTAAATTATCAATATTGATTTGTATCTTTGAAATTTCTTCCAGTTCTACCATGCTCCCACTAATTTCTTTTTCAAGAAATTCCTTCTCCAAGAAGGTAGCATACCGAGAAACACATATCTTTTATTCATCAAAATAGTAGAATTGATATCTATGGGAGTTCCTTCAATATCCTACAAATTTACACAATACTGAGTGTGCCTCCAACTTTTTGGATCTTGCTTTTTTATATAAGCATGACATCTCCAAATTTTAATATAATTAACATGTGGTTTTATTCTATATCATATCTCATATGGAGGTTTAGGCATTGCTTTAGTTGGAACCCTATTTAGTAAGTGTGTTGCTGTTTCCAACGCATATCCCAAAATAAAAAAGGTAACTTAGCGTTACTCATCATGGAACGTACCATATCTAATAGGGTACGATTCCTCCTTTCTAACACGCCATTAAGTTGTGGTGTAAAGGGTGGAGTAACCTGAGAGAGAATCTCATTCTCTTTTAAAAACCCTAATAATTCTGAGCTCAAGTATTCGCCTCTTCGATCCGATCGAAGAATTTTAACTTTCTTGCTCGTTTGGTTTTCTACTTCATTTTTATACTCGATAAATTTATCAAATGCTTCAGATTTGTGTTTTATCAAAAATACATGTCCAAATCTTAAAAAATCATCAGTAAAAGTAATAAAGTAGGAGTAGCCACCTCTGGCCATTATAGACATAGGACAACATACATCACTATGTATCAGTCCTAAGAGTTCTGTAACTCTTACTCTAGTTCCCGTAAATAGAGTCTTTGTCATTTTGCCTTTAAGACAAGACTTGCAAGTATCATAAGACTTAAAGCCAAATGGATCTAAATATCCATGCTTATATAGCTCGCCAAGTCTTTCTTTATTAATATGACCAAGTCTACAATGTCATAAGAAAGCATCGTTTATAACTGACTGCTTTCTTTTATTAGTGTGATGAGTATTCATAATTATGTTTTGATTAAGAATATATATACCATTGCACAATGTTCCATTAGTAATAAACTTTTGATTAAATATGATTTTCATAACATTGTTCTCCAACTTGAACATATATCCATCTTTATCTAATAAAGATATAGATATTATATTACACATCATAGTTGGTACAAAATAACAGCTATTCAAAATCAAAATGTTTCTATTTGGTAAAGCTAGATGAAAATCTTTAACTGCAACTGCTGTAACTATTGCACAATTACCAACTTGCAGGGTCATCTCTCCAGCACTAAGCTTTCTATAACTTCTCAGCCCCTGTAACAAATTATAGATGTGAGATTCTAATCCGGTATTTAATACCAAAATGTACGATTTATAGAAAAATTATTCTGAGTAACCAACACACCTGAAGATGAAGCAACAACTTGTTTCTTCTTGTTGAGTGAAGCTAGGAATTCAGGATAGTTCTTTTTCCAGTGTCCTGACTTGTGACAATGGAAGCATTCTGCAGTCGTCATTTTTGCCTTCCCTTTGTCCTTCTTGATAGCCTTCTTAACACCTTTCTTTGGTTTAGTAGTTTTCTTTATTCCCTTTTGCTTAGCGACCGGTTTGCTAAAAGTGGAAGAAGATTGCTCTATAACCAAGGCTGGTGTTTGTCCTTTTTTCATAGAACTTTCCTCCTGTCTTAACAAATTAAGTAGGACAAGAAGAGTGGGCTCCAGATCCATCATTAATAACTATGATATGAATCGGAAGTAGGCTAGTGCCAAGGACTACATAACGATATCTGTATATTTATGTACATCTAGACCTGCGTTCAAAAGTTCAAGCTCATTAACATAGGCAATTAATCATTTTGAGGACGTGGTACCCAACTAAAGATCCTATAGTTATTTTCATCTGTAACAAATTCCTAGACACCGCGTACTTTATTTATCGATGTTGCTCGCTATACAGTTCTTCTGTATTACGAAATATGGATTTGACATCCATATTCTTATGTTGCCTCTGATGGACCAAATCTATAGAGGTAATTGTGAGACATTGAGCAAGTGAACAATCTCTATCCCACTTTATGCGTATTTCATTGTCTGCTAAAGTGGGTTCTGGGCCTAGAACGGGTTCCGACATTGTGGGGTCATATGCTACTTTGTCATAAGTTAGGACAATTTTAACATTCCTCAACCAGTCTTTGTAATTATGACCAGTTAACTTGTTCTGTTCTAGTATAAGTTTTAAGCCAGACATAATGGCCTGAAAGAGAGAGAAAAATATTTTAGGAGATGTTCAATACATAAAATAGATTTGGTTCATTTTTATCTAAGTTATACCTCCCACTATTTTTTGAGTCCCTCAAAACCTTATAAGAGGTGATCGGAAAATAACTCATTGTTTTCAAGTGGGATCAAGATCTAATTATCATTGAATGTATCAACCTTAACGAAAGCTAACAAATTGATACACTCATAATTGGTAGATAACTTTTATCTTTTATATTTTTGTAATTCTTGATATGATTTTACCCCTAGTCTTTTATGACATTGACGATAACCAACAAATCATAAAATACTAGTCAAGTTTGGACCTGTTATTTCTTGACTGACTTAAATTTAACTTATGCAAACTCTTGAAGAAATCCAACAAAGTCGCATAATCAATTTAAGCTATCATTATATCTTATATACAGATGGATACTACTTAGCCATAGAATAGTATTGCCTTGACGATAGCCAACAACTAAAGTATTTATAAGCTTAGTAGTATTCAACTAAAATGATGGAGGGCTACGGACGATTTCATAAATCTTTTACCGTAATCAAACTTGATATAGTTAAAGATGCTCTATATTTATACTGGCAACAATTAAATTAGCCAAAGTACAAGATTGGTGGGAGGATTCCGAGATATTCACCGTGAATGTTCATTGGATCTTAATTAAGTAACCACCGCTATTTAAGACTATAGCATGAAAGATTGGGCATCACCCCTAATCTTAAGTTGGGTATCACCCCATGAGCTATATCTCATAATTACTTTCATTGACGCTAGTTAAAAGTTTGTTCTAAATACATTCCTTTTTACTACTTTAGGTTTATTTATCTTTCACACTAACGCTATGTTAATGTTTGTCTCACCACTCTATGGTCAATAAACTCTTATTGTGTAATGTCCCTGATTTCACATATGGTTGCAGTCCAAGGTGAACCCAGAGATGTCAAACATGCCATGTACCCACACTGTGCAACAACAAGTTTCACCAAATCACAATAATATCCTCTAGTGGAATCAAAAATATAGTGCAGGTGCAAACCGGTAAAAGTAGGAAATAACTGCAAGTGACATGATATAAGTAAGAATGTTTCATAAATAAATCACGTCTAATAAACAAGTCTGAAATACATCTGTCATAATGAAATGAATGTATCGCAACATGGATCAACTAAGAATGTACCAAGGCTTATAGCCTCTATAAAATAAAACAAAATAAAGAGAAACTCTAATAACTGATCATAAAGTCTATCCACTGTGGATTCCCATCTACTAGCTCATAAGATGGTAACTAAGCAAAAGCTACGTCAACATGCGACTTTCCGATGGTCTAAACCACCTGAAAGGAAAATAATAATAAACAACAACAAGAAAAGCATCAGAGTGCTAAAACAAGATCACCTCCATCTGCCCTAGGGAAAGGGCTACTACATACAGTGGAGGCTCTATCTATCAAACATAGTCTACCTAAATTATTTTTCATGTATCTAATAGAATTTATACTTAGACATCTACAACATGAGACGTAGTACGTCGAGCGAAGTAATCCAAACAAGGAAACCCTCATGTATATACCATATGTCTCAATTAGTAGATAACTAAATATTAATCCCAAACTAGAACTGAAAACAAAAAATACAGGAAAGTAAAACCTCATAAACAACGTTAACATATGTATCTCATGCACTCGCATAACGTAATCTTTCGCTCATCAATTATCTCAACAACGAGTCATGTCTCATTTGGCGTCTACCAAACACTCGACAATCAAGTTATAAAAGTCATCACTTTTCTGAAATTCTCATCTAATAGTACATCCGTACATGATACTAATAACCATTTCACATTCTGTGCATAACTATGTGAAAACAAAGATATAGGTTCCTTTACCTCTGCCCACACTCATACGAATACAACAAGATAGGTACATCGACCTCTGCGCACACTCATGCGGATACAACAAACATAGGTACACCGACCTCTGCGCACACTTATACGGATACAACAACATAGGTACATCGATCTTTGCGCACACTTGTGTGGATACAACAATGTAGGTTCACAAACCTCTACGTACACTCGAGTGCGAATACTGAAAGTACCCTATCCTGCACTGATACCAATTGAAAGCACTCTAATGCCACAAGGAAAGAACCCTAAAGGGGGGTGAATAGGGTTTATGCTAATCTAATCCGATTTATGCTAATTTAAAGCTAATTAATAAAATATCATAGCAAGAATGATATTCAACAAGATATGATAAAGGATATATAAACTAACACAAGGGTAAAATAAACAATAACCAAACAGAGTGATAGTGTGCAAATAAACAATTTAAATACACAATATGATCACGGAGTTTGGACCTTCCATCCTACGTCTCCGCTCCCCACTCCCGAGGAGAAATCCACTATCACATCAGGTTTTCAATGATCACCCGAAAACGTTTACACCACATAATATCAGTTTTCAATACTCACCGATCAATGTTCACAATCTCACAATGTATCTACAGTAACTACCACCTCAAGTGTTGGTCTCTAGCATGTGTCTCCCTCAAGTGTTAGGAATTACAACCTCTCTCTAGTCATTACCACCTACCCCACTCCTCTTGGGATGACCCCGTCTCTGACCACACACTCCTCTTGGTGTACTAGTGTAATACAAAGTGAATCATCACAATTAGGCTCACAACTCAAATGATTGTTCTCTAAACAAGGTGAAAACTCAATTAAGCACAACTCAAAGTTATAAGCTCTCACAACCCCAATTATACTATGCATGAAAACACTAGAAGCTCAAGTGGGTGTGTGTAACAATGAGATTTAATAAAACAAAATAAAACTAAACTCAATTATGAAAATCTAGCTTATAGAGATGATAATCAATAAACAATGTAAATACAAAGCTAGAATTTAAGTTTAGAAAACTTCTCTATAGATAACAAGAGAGAGGAAGAAGAGTGAATGCTCAAACACCAAAGGATGATCTCCACTTGCTTTTATGAAATTTTCTAAACAAACGAAACTCTTAAACAAGGCTTAAACACCTTTAAACAAACTTTAAACCCTTGTAAAAACTTTCTTAAAATATTCTCTTAGTGATTTTTGGTCTGAGGTATGAGGGGTATTTATAGAGATCCTAAAACACAAGAAAAACAAATCAAAAAGATCAAAAACCCAAAACAAGATAAAGCCTGAAAAAACTAGCCATTACAGCATCAGTCGACTAACAGCTTTCATCAATCGACTGATGAGCTGACCGTTAGAGGCATTTTTTAACTCATCAGTCGACTAAGACCTTATCAGTCGACTGACGACCTCATCAGTCAACTGGTCAGTCGACCAAAACAAAACAGAAAGTTTTTGTTAGTTCAGGTGATTTTTTCAATCGACACATTAGTCGACTGATGTCATCAGTCGACTAATAACAATGTGTCAACCTAATTTAAATAGTAAAACTGATTTTTGAAGTGCTTGTAAAAATAGCAAATAAATTCTAAAAAATATTAAAATTTGGGAAATCATTGTAAACATATAAATAACATGTTACAAAAAAAAATTTAGAATTGTACTTCTCAATAGTGAAAACTCATCATTTTTCAAAACAAGTCCAAAACATGATAATACAAAACACATGTTTTTGATATTTTAGCTAAACCATGTTTTAAAACTTCTTGTATGGCTTTATAGACTTGGTAAAAAGTATAAACTATAGTTATTAAGTCTATAAACTAAAAACACAATATTTATCAAGTACAATAGAATATGAAACATGAAAGTGTATATGAATATAACTATTGTTTCATATCAATATAGCTAAACCAAAACGTGTGTGTGTGTATATATATATATACAAAACCAAAACATATATGTATATATATAAATATATATATACAAAACCAAAACGTGTATGTATGTATATAATTAAGCTTAAAGTACCAACACACATAATATAAAAACCTAAACTTAATATACCCAAGCTTGTGATCTTCAATGAAGCTCTTCTAAGTACACTTTGCGGATGAAGCTTGAACTTAGATCTTCAACTTGAATTGCATTGCTTCACTCCACTATTCCGCCAACTAATGTTAAGTCTAGTGTTTGAGGCCCGATTCCATCCATCGTCCAACATATTTATAGAATGAATAAATATTTTGAATCTAAAGCACCATTGATTATAGGGGAAAGCATTGAATTTTAGAGCAACACTAGGATCATAGCCTAAACAAGATGTGCCATACATATCCATAATTGTAAAAATATGCAAGTAATATACAAATACAATCAAAACTAGATTAGTACAAAAAGATAACTTGGATCTTTAACTCAAGGTGATTAAACCTTAAATTGAAGAGAACCAAGCTCTGATACCAATTGAAAGTACCCTATCCTACTCTGATACCAATTAAAAGCACCCTAATACCACTAGGAAAGAGCCTTAGAGGGGGTGAATAGGGTTTATGCTAATCTAATCCGATTTATGTCAATTTAAAACTAATTAACAAAATATCCTAGGAAGAATGATATTTAACAAGATATGATCAACAATATATAAACTAAACAAGGGTAAAATAAACATTAACCAAACAAGAGTGATAGTACGCAAATAAACAATGCAAACACACAATATGATCACGGAGTTCAGACCTTCCATCCTATGTCTTCATTCCCCACTCCCAGAGAGAAATCCACTACCACACCGGGTTTTCAACGATCACCCGAAAAAGTTTACACAATACAATACCAGTTCTCAACGCTCACCAATCAATGTTCACAATCTCATAATATAACTACACTAACTACCACCTCAAGTGTTCGTCTCTAGCCTTGTCTCCCTCAAGTGTTAGGAATTACCTCTCTAGCCATTACCACCTACCCCACTACTCACGGTACGACCCCGTCTCTCACCGTACACTCCTTTTGGTGTACTAGTATAATACAAAGTGAATCCTCACAATTAGGCTCACAACTCAAATGATTGTTTTCTAAACAAGGTGAGAACTCAATTAAGCACAACTCAAAGTTACAATCTCTCACAGCCCCAACTATACTATGTATGAAAATACTAAAAGCTCAAGTGGGTGTGTGTAACAATGAGATTTAATAAAACAAAATCAAACTAAACTCAATTATGAAAATCTAGCTTATAGAGATTATATTCAATAAACAATGTAAATACAAAGCTAGAAATTGAGTTTAGAAAACTTCTCTATAGATAACAAGAAGGAGGGAGAAGAGTGAATGCTCAAACATCAAATGATGATCTCCACTTGCTCTTGCGAAATTTTTTTCACAAACAAAACTCTTAAACAAGGCTTAAAGACCATTAAACAAACTTTAAACCCTTGTAAAAACTTTCTTAAAACATTTTCTTAGTGATTTTTGGTCTGAGGTATGAGGGGTATTTATAGAGACCCCAAAACACAAGAAAAAAAGGCAAAAAGATCAAAAACCCAAAACAGGACAAAGGCTAAAAAAACTAGCCGTTACAGCATCAGTCGACTGACGGCTTTCATCAGTCGACTGATGAGCTGACCGTTAGAGGTATTTTCTAGCTAATCAGTCGACTGACGATCTTATCAGTCGACTGATGACCTCATCAGTCGACTGGTCAGTCGACTAAAACAAAATAGAAAGTTTTTGTTATTCCAGACGATTTCTTCAGTCGACACATCAGTCGACTAATGTCATCAGTCGACTGAAAATACTGTATTAGCCTGATTTGAATAGTAAAACTGATTTTTGATGTGCCTCTAAAAATAGCAAATAAATTTCAAAAAATATAAAATATTAGGAAATCATTGGAAACATGTAAATGAACATGTTACAAAAAGAATTTTTGGAATTACACTTCTCAATAGTAAAAACTCATCATTTTTCAAAACAAGTCTAAAACATGAAAATACAAAACACATGTTTTTGATATTTTAGCTAAACCATGTTTTAAAACTTATTGTATGGCTTTATAGACTTAGTAAAAGGTATAAACTATAGTTGTTAAGTCTATAAACTAAAAACACAATATTTTTCAAGTACAATAGAATATGAAACATGAAAGTGTATATGAACATAACTATTGTTTCATATCTATATAGCTAAACTAAAACATATATATGTGTGTGTGTGTGTGTGTGTGTGTACATACAAAACCAAAACGTGTATGTGTGTATTTAATTGAGCTTAAAGTACCAACACACATAATATAAAAACCTAAACTTAATATACCCAAGCTTGTGGTCTTCAACGAAGCTCTTCTTAGTACACTTTGCGGATAAAGCTTGAACTTGGATCTTCAACTTAAATTGCATTACTTCACTCTATTATTCCGCCAACCTCTATTGGATATGATCGTTGAGGCTCAATTCCATCCATCCTCCAATATATTGTTTGCCTAGAATAAATACAAAACACAAACACTAGACAAACAACATTAGTTGTAAATTATTTGTTAATCATCATAAAAACAAAAGGACCCAACAGATACCATAATATAGGTTTACTAACCTCTGCGCACACTCTAGTGTGGATACAACATCGTAGGAAAAGTGTATTCGAAATAATACTTAATTAAAATCCCTCACTAGGACACTATAACAAATTGCACTTTCCCCGACGCTTATTCCCGATGCATGGTTAAATACATCACCAAAAATTATGTTTTTCTTGACGATTTTAGTTAGCATCGGCAAAACATATATTTTTCCCCACGTTTATAATTAGCATCACTAAAGTGTATATTATTTACGACGTTTTAACTTACCGTTGGTAAAAGTGTATGGATTTCCCAATGTTTTTTTATTTTCATCAGCAAAAGTATTGCTTTTTAGCAACGTTTTAGGATTAGCGTCGCTAATAGTATGCATTTATCGCGACGTATTAGGCTAATGTCACTAAAAATGTTCTTTTCCCAACGTACCTACTTGACGTCACTAAAAGTTATATTTTTTACGATGCTTCTTCATTTATCCACGTCACCAACCCCCCCCCCCAAAAAAAAAAAAAATTTCCCTACTCGTACAAGGGAGGGAAAATTCCCACCATTTATTTTCATGAAGAGCAAAAAAACCCACCCCCATTCTCTCTCTTATTAGAAAATCGGCCCCAAACCTATGCTTCTTCTCTGAAGTTCGCCACCTTCATCGAAGCTCAGCGCCACCATCCTCGGAGATTGCCGCCTTCATCGAAGCTCAACACCACCATCCTTGGAGATTGCCGCCTCCATCGAAGTTCACCACCGCCTCCGTGGAAGGTACTGAATTTGCCCTAAATTTTTTTGGGTATGTCTACAAAATATTTGAGGAAATAATAAACCAATTCTACAAACCATCAGGTGTTGTAGAATTGCACAAGCGTATAAGAGTTTCTCAATAGAGATGTTGGCAATAATTTTCATGTTTCCTTTGGGCAATGGGATTGTAGAAGGAATTAAAGTGTCAATATCCAGAACACTGTCTTAAATCAAATCCTCTTAGGTTGTGTATGTAGAAATATATTTATTTTTGTGTAATTATTTGTATGGATGGATAATCCTAAAGAGTCTTATTTTAACTCTTGTTCCTAACACGATAAGATGTAGCTTCCTAAGAGAAGGGATAATGGGAGGAAAGAAAATATTAAGCTTTTCAAAATACTGAATTTTAAATTATGGCCTTGTTTTCACTGCTAAAATATGATCTAGCTAGATTATTTCTTTTCTTCATATTTGAAATTAGGTTTAGGCTTCAGTGACTAGTGTCGTCTCCTGATTCTTGTCAAAGTGATAAAAATGGATTTTGATCGGTGAACGTAGGGACTTTGTTTGTAACATTTGGACTCCATGATAGAACTCGATCAATTGCTCTGCTATGCTTGTGTGTACATCAAAGTGAAGGTTACAAAATATCCCTACAAAATTTGTCGTTCATATACTTTGGACTGATGTTATTTGAAAATTATGGAAACTTTATATCATTGAATATGCCTAAACTTTTGCATGTCATGTTGTTTAGGAGGAGTATTTGTCATAGCCAAACCATCTTTTGCTTGAGAAATTGGTAAGCTTTAATTGTTGCATCCCTTTTATTTAATAATGTTAGGTGTAAATGCATGGGTTTGTAGAATTGTGTAATAACTGGCATCTATTGACTATGTTTTCTGTTCTAGACTGTTTTCTGCACCTTTTGATAGGACATCAATTTAATGTAAAGATTTGAATTTAATATTCCTTGGAATTGGAATGAAGAATGTGTTTCCAGGGAAGCTGTGAAAGCTATTTCATCACCAATGGGAGCAATTTTTAAGAATTGATTCAAATTCTGAGGCTAAAACTTGATATTTTGAGCAAAAGAATAAATATCAGTTTTATACTTAAAGTAGAATATGTTGGCTTTGTATCTAATTTGACTTGAAATTAGAGCTTAAGAGATAATTTTTGGGATCTACTTGCAAATATATAAAATGGCTGTAACGTATCATTATTGTACACATGATGGTTAATAGTAGAGTTGAAAAGTAAAAAATAAGTATTTGGATTATTTAGAGAACTACATTCTTTTGAGTAATTGAAAACAAGTTTTCTTTCAAAATCTTGTAAGATGTAATTTAAAATGGCTGGACTATCAGTTATCAGGGAGGATCAAATAGCCTAGTCGTTGGGACTTAGGACCCTGGGTTACAAGGCTAAGGGTCGATCCATGTCTATAGCACTCCTATTCCCAATTTTTGATTTATTAAGCATTGTAATACCTGATCCTGTTCACCTCGAGCCAGGATGGGTAAGGGGCCCCAGGCTTCGGGGTTTAGTTTGCTGGTAGTATCACTATATCAGACTTTAGACTGTGGTCTTGGGTTTTGGCCTTCTTGCGGAAACTTCTTACAGGTGACCGTTACATAGTTATGAACCGGGAGTATTACTCGTGAGCTCCCTTGTGAGTTCCTAAATTTGGCCGAGTTGAGGAGTCGAACCCAGGTCTCCTCCCTGATAACTGATAGTCCCAGCTAAGGTTCCTCAAACCAATATAAGTTTTGCGAGTTATTGAGTGAATGTTCAGTTTCTTTGCGGAAAATGTCTCTGTTTATCTTCTTTTCCCCTTTGCCATTAGTTTTCTTCATTTGTCTAAATTATTAAACTCCTCCATCAAAAGACTCGTATTATCCTCTAACACCCAACTTGGCATTAGATATTAACTTTTTTAAATCTTCAAAAGCTTGGAGCAATGAGCTTATTGTTTTTTTTTCTTTTCTTTTTCTTTCTCATTTTACATATTTCAGCGTTGATATAGTTTAAGGAACTTGTGCCTGAAGGTAGAATGTGGTGACTCATAAAGAAATCAAAATATAAAATAAAAGGTTCTAATATCAATAGGGTGAAAAATCTATCTCTTATTATTTGTTAACTTCATTTTATATGATTGACATCTGCTGGTGGTAGTGTGATTTGGCTAATGCGTTGAAACATATTCTATTTACCCGCCTGTTTGTGGTGTCCAAAAGCAAGAGGAGCCAGAACTATTACTTTTCTAAGCATAGTTTTAAGAAAATTGTTTTGCTAATAAATATCCATGTAGGAGAGTTGATGTAACAGTTAAGATATTGATATGTTACTTTTAGACAAGTTAAGTAATTGCGATTATCAAACTTAGTTTAATTATTTATTACTTTCAGACAAATCAGCAAGTAACTTTGTCATGATAATTTCTTATTTGTTATTGCATATTCATCTGAGATGCTACTTTTTATTTATGTTAATAAATTAATATGATATTCACACCAATTGTAATCAGGTATGGATAAGAGTTGGATGATACTGATTAAGGATAGATTAAGTTTGTGGTATCGGACCGGAGTTGATACTTTTATTGCATTTGCAAAAGTAAATGCAGGCGGGCGTAGCACGATTCGGTGTCCGTGCAACAAATGCATGAATCTTGATTGGGGTGAATTTGGTATTGTGCAAGATCATTTGGTTCGATAAGGGATAATGGTATCCTATAAGATCATTGTGCAAGATCATTTGGTATTGTGCAAGACCTACTAGAAAGCCCTAAAACGATCGGGAGCAGTGTAGGTATTAATTGTGCAAGATAATTTGGTATTGTGCAAGACCTACTAGAAAGCCCTCAAACGATCGGGAGCAGTGTAGGTATTATTTACATATCAGATTCACTTTTCCTTTATATTAGATATAAAATTTAATTCATTTAACTTTGCATTTTTTTAGGATCGGTACCATCGGCCCGTAGAAATGTATGCGGTGCAACACGAGGGAAGGGGACAAAGAGATTAGTGAGATAATTAGGTCATGCGATTTTAGTTCTGATCCCTTCCTCGAGTGGAGCACTAGAGGGGGAGCATGCGACATCCCTTGCGAATGAGATTGGTAAGGAGATCCGAACATCTGCATCAGTTCACAATTGTGGTTGGGACAATATTGATGCTGGGATTCGAGAGGTGACGGCGGCACCGAGGAACCAAAACAAGCGCCGAACAAAGAAGGCCAAAAAACAACCAAATATCAATGCACAAACACAAACACCAATTTTAACGTGGTTCGGCAAGTTGCCTACGTCCACGGGGCAAGAAGGGGGTGGGTTTTCACTAATAGAGAAAGAGTACAAACTGAGATTACAAATCACTCGAAGGAACAAACTAATCTCACCAACAAAACTCTTAATCTCTCCAAATAAAACCCTAAACAAATAGCTCAAAAATACCTCTTTTTGTGCTCCAAATAGCCCCCAATCAATGCTTAATCAAAGCCTAAACCAAGCCCAAGAAACCCTAAAAAACGTGTCTCTATTTATAGCAAAACACAATCCCAAACTGATTGGGATTCTAAAAACGAGTCTGCCACACCCTGCACCATGGGTGTGGCAGAGGGTGTGGTGTGCAGGACAGATTCTGCCACACCCTGCACCGTGGGTGTGGCAGAGGGTGTGGTGCAGGACAGATTCTACCACACGCATGGCAGACACCACACCAGGGTGTGGTAGAGTCTGTTTTGGGTTATTCTTCACGTTTTTCACAATTCCTTCGCCGTTTTCACACGATCATTATGAGAGTTCGGGTATTTTTTTAATCATTCTTTAATGATATATTTTTATTGCTATGATATATTTGTCCTAATTTATTCAAGCATAAAGGGTCATTCATAATGTAGATAAGAAAAAATCTATGATTTTCATGATACACTATCTGATACAAGCTACCAAATAGGAAGTCGTCAAGCTTTTGAGACTTTTCCATAATAACTTTGACAAATTGTTTCCATTGTAGCTGAGGGGACTTTCTATCATGGCTATCCGACCAAGAGAGGGCTAAATAAGTACTTGAGTGATTTGTACTTTGGAGAGTGCAACATGAGTAACTACTTTTATCAGTAATTCATGTTTCACATGGCAGCAATCAATAATAAGATGAACACCTGCAACTTGGTTGGGCGAAAATCACACAAATACTTGGTGTCCTTCGATGTCATGTTGCACTTCTTCCTTTTGTTTACACTTAACATGTTTCTTTTGTTTATACTTAACGATATATCGCTAATCTTATTTTAAAACATTAGTGAGGACTTCCATCTCTCCAAGTATAGGTGGAGCATTTCTCTTGGAAATTAAGTAGCAAACCTTGACATTTGACCTCCGTGTTGTTTGCGGTTGGATCATATTCAGGCTCTATTACAATTAACCAACCATAAAGTTAATAGCCATTTCCTACTACCTTTGTCGCAAAGTAGCATGTCTTACTATCAATCCTCTTCATGTTCCTCTTTGATGACTTGTTTGGTAGTTGTTGCAATGCAAACATACTAATCAATATGATTATTTAGGTCTCATTTAATTTATGAACTTATTTCATTAGTAATAGAAATTGGACTATTACCAACTTACCCAACTCAAATCATATATCACGAAGCAAAATTAATGGTAACAATTTTTTGTTTCTATAATTTTCTTAAAAGTTTTTCTTTTCTCTTCCCCTTTTAGGATAACTGACTAAAAATCTCATGACCGCTACTAGTTGTTTGTTCATAACTAATTGGTACTTCCAGCCTTGGATAATATTAAGGCGCATATTGAATTTAAGGTTGCCAACTATTCTAGGTGTAGTGTTTGGACGATAATATTAAGCCACAAATTTAAAGTAGTTTTTGAAAAAATGGTTGTGCTATGTGGGTCCAGGTTTCGGGAGGGCATGTTAGACTATAAAATTATAACTGCCGACTCTCGCCATAACTCAAGAGTGTTGGTGCAGTGTAAGGGTCCTTAGACAGAAGCCACAAGGAAATGATTTTTGACAAAACAAACACATAAACACGCAAAAGGATATGCCATGCTATTTGAGGATCAAGTAAACAATGGTCCCAGTACATAGCAATTTTTTCCTCTCTATTTGAGATTCATTCCTTTTCTAGGATTAATATGTATCAGTATCCAATCTACTCTAGTGTATCGCCACACTAGTAATATTTCATGTTTACAAATTGATTTACAAACAATTTGATACACATTATATATTTAGGGCAAAAGAAAATCTACACGAACGACATTAAGTTGATTAGTTAGTGGATAGATGTCTTTCTAGACAATATGATTTTTTCCAATTATTGCATTCTTTCTGGTTACAGTCCTACTTGAAGTCTGTGTTTTGGTTGCATACATGGTGACAAAGCATATAGAAAGGTTAGGAGAAATTTTTAGCAAAAGTTTCATGTTTTATTACTTGATGAATCGGGTGGTTATATATATAGTCGTATGGAGGTTTAGCTGTTCTAGTTTTAAGGAAGGTGAATTTGGTCTGCTTGGTAAGTGGCTACAGAAGTAATGGATTCTCCTAATTGTCATGATTTTTAAGTTGTCATTGCTTTTTATTATTGAAGTTCTGGTATATGGAGGTGGGAAGAACATACTAATGGTTCTTACTAAAATTTTTACAGAAAAATACCCATATGTTAGGAACCTTCTAGTTTGGGGATTAGAAATAAATACAATATAGAAAATATTTGTGGTTTGGTAATGTTAGATGGAGAGATTTTGTTCCAGTTTGCTAGAATTGAAAATTTGGGTCATACTCAGGGTGAGTGGAGGGAAGGGTAGTTTATTGGGTGACCCAAGCTGAGAACTAATTTCTATGGGGTTTTATCTAATGAGTGGAGGCAAGAAAAGTTGCTCTCCAATCTCCATATTGCAACTTTATGACTTTTTATCTTTTCAAAATAATGGAAATTATCATGTGACTTCCAAGCTTTCAAGCACTGACCAAAGCATACATATATATCATATTAATGCTTATATGTATATTCATGCTTAACTGTACTTGTAGCAAAGATATATTAATGCTTATATGTATATTCATGCTTAACTGTACTTGTAGCACAGATATATTAATGCTTATATGTATATTCATGCTTAACTGTACTTGTAGCAAAGATTTAATGTCGGGGACTATGAGAACGACCTAGTCATCCAATTCTATAAAGAAAAAGTGTCAGAGTATATATAGAAATTGGAAGCATGAGTTGCACACCTATTATCTTGGTTTAATAGAAAAGGGAGTACCTTTTCCCAAGAACCATCCACCGAAGTGTGTGGATCCCAATGATTGGGTATCGATGATCGATATGTGGCAAACTAAAGAATGAAAGGTATAGATCTCAAATCACTTTATTAAATTGTCATGTTAATTTTGGAATCCTGTTGTTATATATTTTAATAATATATTTTATATTAGTCATTAGACAAAATCTGATAAAGCGAAGGTGAGTCAATCAAAGTTGCCCTACAATCATATATCTGGTTCCCGATCATTTGCAGCAACGATGTCACTAATTGTAAGTTTTGCTTTATAAGTTTTTACTTTTTAAATAGACTATAAATAGTTATTAACAACCTTAATAATAAATTTATTAAATTACAGAAATAAAAAAATGATGGGCAAGTTCCCTCTTTTGCGGAATTTTACAAGGAAACCCACTACCAAAAAAAAGGAAAGTATGGGTAAACGAGAAAGCACAAGATACCTATGTATGCCCAATTTACTTTTGTTAAATCAATCTATACAAAAAAACTTATATCTATTCATTAATGATATGGATCTTACATCTTTAAAAATGACAGGAGCGATTAGTCAACAAGACTATCGAACAATCTCAGCCCGAAGTTACTTCCCCAGTGAATGAGTTTGATATCTCTATTGAGCTACTTGGAAGGAGGCCAAGTTACCTGAAGGGGTATGGGATCCACCTTCGAGGGAGTTTATCTACCATGTCTATTACAAAGTTAGCTGAGCGAGATGCTAAGGTCATGGCTTTAAAGGAGACAGTTGTTGTGCAAACCGAACAGATTGCCTCACAAGCCGAACAGATTGCCTCACAAGCCGAGTAGATGAACGCACAAGCCCAGAAGATTGCTGATCTTGAGGCTTTAGTACATCAGCTATTTGCACGTAGCCAGCCTGCAGCGAGCGGTGCTAGTAAAGATTTCTCATCGAGATGAGGTCAGACTTGCATTTAATTTTTTATTATTAGACTTATTTATGGTTTTGAGATATACACTATTAAATTTAATGCTAGGAATTTAAAATTTAAACGTCGACTATTTGTTATGAGTAAACCATGTGGAATCAGTTTATTTTGGTGATTGCGTACTTGGTGGTGTTGGTGGATGTTCTAGAAGTTTCTTCTGACTGTTGGATGCGATAATAAGTTTCATGTCATTTTTTCAGAGGCAAAAGGGTATCTTCTATAGATCTTATAGCATGATATATGTTCAATGAAAGAAACTATAGGGGTGTTAAGATCACTTTTCAGGTTGACAAAGTGATCTTGATCTCTTTGTTAACCTAAATCTCTTCTTAGCTTGGGGTTGTCTGTTTCAAAGCAAAACTACATGAAATCTTGGTGTCTTATGGTGTTTACTTTTATTTTAGTTTTTCGTCGCGTATTTTTCTCTTGTTTGATTGATTTATCCCAACAAAGCTAAAACCATGATGCCACACACAGAGGTTTGGAGCAGATATAGAACATTAGAAAGCATTGTACGAGTGAATGTACAGAAGATGCAAATCTACTGTAAGTACAAACCTTAGTTAGAAATTTTCATCCAAATAGGACAAGTATGTAAATTCTCCACATGTGCTCTCTGCTTTCTTCCCCTTCATATGTTTTTCTCTTTCCCAAACTTGCCCATCCTCATCTGGTGATACTCATATGGATATGAACATAAATAATAATATCATGCACAACCATACACTTGTTTAAGACAGCAGCAAAATTGCACTGATACATTCTACAGCCATATGGAAAAGCACAAGCTCTTATCCCGTGATCGACAGTAGAGATTCATTGCCAAAGCAAAAGGAAAGCTTTTGTCTCATTCATGGTGCTGCTCTTTAGCACCCATTTCCTATCTCCTATATAAAATAAGCTACAAGTAATATTGGTTGTGGTTTGTTTCTTGGTGATGTAAATCATATCAGACTTGAGATAGCTACCATCTTATGGTTAGGAATATTATGCTTTCTTGATAGTTTAACATGGTTGTGATCCAATTCGCTCTCCTTTTTACCTCGATTGACACATAGAAAATAAGTAAAAGTTTTTCAGTGTTGTCTAATCTTTTATGTTGAAATATTATGTTTTCTTGATAGTTTAGCATGGTTGTGATATTTCATGTTGTGAAATATCTTCATTATTTTTATTATATATTACAGACTATACTAATAACCCCTGGTTCCCCAACTATGAGAATTGGCTTTGTTTTGACTCTCGACATTCTCTATGGCACATAGCTACTGTAATTCCCTGTTACAAATCTATCATCTCCCCCTTATAGTCTTTCCTGGGAATTTGAATAATTTGAAACTTTTCTTTTTGGGATTGTGGCAAGCTGCCTCTCTTGTCCATAGCTTCCATGACCAGGGTGTTGGTACATAGTTAATTCTACTTTGATGGGATTTGATGTATCAATTTATTTCATGCATGATCTAATCCTGCCTCATTTGCATAACTTAAAATTTTTACTCTCTTTTGAAATTCTTATAGGGATGATGATCTTCTTTGCCAGGGACTTGCATTAAATGATGATTTGCAGCATGTCCTATCCAAACATGATGCTCTTAATGCAGGTGTTACTGTTCATATACAGAAAACAAAGTCTCTTCGGGCACTTAATGCAGATATTCATCCTCTTCATGGACAAGCACTCTACAAGTCCTATTGCTCAAGGATTCGGGAGGCTTGTCAATCTTTGATGCCATTGGTACCTTCTGTCATCAACTATTTGTAATTAATGATACAAATTTGAGATTTTTGTTTCTAGTTTTCTTGATGTAATCTGTTTTTGAGAGACTTCATGTACTTGGGTATGCAAGAGGAAGTTAGTAAATTAACGCTTTTTAACGCTCAAGGGGAAATGGAAAAATAGACTTTTATGTTGATGTGAATAGGAGCAAATTTTTTTATGGATGTTTAGATTCAGTGTAGGCTTGTATTTGACAGAAAATATATTACTTTTGGCGATGCAATTTAGTGTCGATAAGCATCAGTAAAAGTAACACTTTTGCCGATGCTATATTTCGTCGCTAAATGTAACACTTTTGCCGACGACATATTTTGTTACCAAAAGTAATATCTTTTAGCAATGCAATCTTGCATTGCCAAAGATGTAGTTTTTAGCGATGTTCTATTCTGCGTCGCTAAAAGCTACACTTTTGCCAACGCAATCATGCGTCGCCAAAGATAAGCTTTTTAGCGACGCTCCATTCTGCGTCGCTAAAAGTATACTTTTGCCGATGCATTGCCCTTTGCCGACGTTAAGTACGTCACCAAAAGTGCAAGATTTCCCAACGCTGTTTCGCATATGGAAAAAAATCTGCATGCTTTTGCCGACATAAAATATTATGCGTCGCTAAAAGTTGTACTTTTCTCGACGTATCAAGCGTCGCCAAAAGTGTTGACTTTTACCGACGCAGTATGTTTGCATCGCTAAATATTTTCTTTGACGCAATTTTGGTGATACGTTAGCGACGTTGCATTTTGTGTCGGGAAAGATTTTTCTCGATGTTTTTTAAACTTTTGTCGATGTTTTTCTTTCATCGATAATGATGTATTCTGTTGTAGTGTACTAAGCTTAATAGTCAACTACACTAAGTCCACCAGACTTTGTTATACTCGACTCAGAAATTTGTAGTCGACTAATAAGAACATTAGTCGGCTACTCTGTATTGACTCAATCTCTGTTAAGTCAATTCAGACTTTAGTAGTTGACTACTAAGTCAAAACCTGCACAGAAACATGCACCATCAGCATATTTGCAAACGTTGCGTGATTTTCATACTTTAACACATTATAAAACTAGTAAATACAAAACAAAAGAATCATCACCATGATTATTTAACCCTTGATTTGACCAACTTAATTTAATCCCCTTATTTGTACCAATATTTGACATAAACCCTAATTTTCGATTAGGTTAATATGAAACATGCTTGCATATTAGTCTAGAACTAATATAATTTCATTTAATCATGATTTCAGAACCAAAAATCCCAGATCCATGGTCTAAATTATCTTGATCTACATGTAATCCCCTTTATATCAAAAAATTTTAGGATTTTAAGCATGATTAAAGCATAGATGATAAGATATAAATGAAGATCTACACAACATAGTGATCATAATCACATTTTTGTTAAAACCAACAAGTAAAACACGTAGGTCCAACATTGGATTAAGATTTCGCATCACAAATCTACCTTTTATCATGTTAAATAGAAAATCTATGCATTAAAATAACCTTATTACTTTATGAACACATGATTAACACTATGGGTAGGGTTTGGATGCAGGCGATCTTACCTCTATCACTATGTTGATCTCCTGAATGTTGTACAAACTCCTCACTTCAGCTACGACCCTCGATCTCGTCGTCCACTTAAAGTCGCTTCTAAAAACGCCTCGAGGAAAACAAAAATTTAGATCTAGGATTTAAGGGGAAAGAGGCGACTAAAAACTGATGTGTAAAACTCAGGAATTATGTTTAAAACATGTTTATATAGTTAGGTTATCAACTGAGTTCGAACACAACATAAATCCAAACCGAAAATTGAAACCTGGCACATCCAGGAATCCATGATAGTCGACTACTCTCCTTAGTAGTCGACTACACTATAACTCACAGAAACTACATATTGCTTACGAGCTCTTAGTAGTCAACTACTAAGGATCCGATTACATTGATTTATACTATTCTCTTATATGTATACATCGAATTGATCTCTAATCAATTCTTAACATACTTAAAAAAATATGCTATTTCCTACATAATATATCAAATATCATTTATCACATAGTATTCAAATTTGTGGGGTTTTACATATTGCCATGTCTCACAAAGTTTAAAATAAAGTTTATAATAAAAAACTATTTCTCTAGTGAGATAGAGATATAAACTTTACAGAATATAGCACCGAATTGTATTAACATCTACAATTAGGCATAACCAATATATCAATATATGTAAAAGCAATATGAAATAGTTGTGGACAACTAAAGGAATAAAAATACAACGACACTAAGTACATTTTAATAAGTAATTTGCAACCCCTTGCAATGCTAGCTCCTTTGTAAATCCTGTATTATTATAATCACATATACATAGGATGTGTAAGACCCATTTATAATGAAAAAACCATCTCGTAGGATGGGTAATAATATTGTATTGAATGTAAAATAAAAGCTATAAATGAAATAACTTAACTAAATAACTATACCCCCCACACCCGAACAAGGAACTATACCTGTAGGCGTAGCCCATGATAGGTGAGCAAGTGCCTAAACCCGTAGGTGTAGCCCATGCTCGGGGAGGGAAGAGGTCATAAATAATATTATATTTCTAGCTATATTACATCAATACAATAAATGCAAGAGAATCGTTGTCCACTACTATCCATAAATATAACATCCACACAAGATGATATAAAGCATATAACATAAGCAACATTAAAAAATATGGATCTATATAGTTATGCAACAAATTAGAAAACTAGATAACATAAGGATTATCCTAACTTAAATAGGACTATCATGCTTCTAAGATACAACTATACTGGTTGTAAATAAGTGTTTTGTAATTTATATAAGTATTTTTACTCTTAAAAACTTATGAACCAAAAATAATATTTTTGAATCAACAACTAGTATAACTAATTACAAAACAGTTTGTATTAATTAACTAGTTTCATCTACACTAGTAATTAGAAGTAAGAATAAAGTCCTACATGAATTAGATGTGCATGTTAAGATTTAATTAGATGGAACCATGGCTCTGATACCATGTTAGAAATCCGTGCTTAAACTACATGCAATACGCAACATAAGACTGTATGTATAATAATACTAAGCATGTAGAGAGCATGAAATACCAACTAGGACCATCCTAATTAAATCTAACATGATCCTGACAATAATGAGAGCAACCAAGAGCTTCGAAGGCTTACTTTCGTAGCGTGATTCGATGGTAGATCGAAAAACCCCTAGCTCGTTCTCCTTGTTGGTGTAAACCTCCTTGTAGTGGATCTCCAAGTCTTCAAGTGAGCTTGATAAAATCGGAGTCTTCTTGAGACACAAGGCAAGATATCCACCCCGGGGTACTTAAAAATCCTACTACTTCCTCTTACTTAAAGATTGCTAGAGTTTAGTAAGAGATAGATCTCTCTTTTATTCTCTTATGAAAAATCACTTAGCCAATTTTTTATTAACCTCTCTATAAGATAGAAACCTTATATATATAGAGTGAGATATGTCATGTCTCATCTCATGGGTCATGCCATGAGTCATCTAAGTAGAATGATTACTTTCATAAGCCATGCAATGACTCATCTCATGAGTCATGCAAAGAGTCATAAAGAATCAAAACCATGTGCTTAAACCATGTTTCCAAACCATACCACCTTAAAGATCCATCTCATGACTCATTAATCAAGGTACAATGAAGTGTGTATTTCATAAATAAAAATACCACATCGATACGGTGTTTCATAAATACAGTATTTTGTAATTTTCCAATCATTAACTAATAAGTCATCATATGATCAAAAAATCAATGAGTTGACCAAAAGTCAATTGTTGATCAAAAAGTCAACCAGTTGACTAAAAGTTAAGTTTTTGGAAAAAATACTAGAATTCATTTCTAAAGTACGCATCATTTTGATTTTACCGATACATATAACATTTTATGTGTATCCAGTGAAAATCATATATGTGTATCAATCATACGCATTAACTCTATAAATTGTATTTCATAAGATTCATGTACGCGCTTGGTGTGACTCTAGGGCCCAACTTAAGACTCGGGAGTTGATCATATCCACAAGTACAATAGAGGTGCTAGGTACACATGAATACTACCCGGGTATAAGTTATGATAAATATCTGTAAGATGCTTATATAATTTTATCAGGACTACTCTGTGATAATATTATACAGTCCGATCTCTTTGTTAAATCATGTCAAAACTATAGAGCCTAGGGTAAGGAAAACCGTCAAACCCTAATAGCTCGATTAGTATTTGTTGATATTAAACTCATAACCTTTAAGATCCAACTGACACTCAGTTTATTTTATTTACCTTGGCCAAGAATTTCCAAGGTATAGTTATATCAAACAATATTATGACATCATCCCCCTATACTAGGAGAGTCGAATCATATCTTGGCATTTCAACATCTACTTATGTCTTGGGATGCACCCAACAAGAACCATTATGCACAACTAAATGAGAACTGCGGTTAGGTAAAAGTCTAAGTACACCTATACTGACATGTAAGATATTGCACTCATGCCTTAGGTCAAGAGACTACTTTGTACTATATCACTTGAAAACTTCTTTTGACAGTTAAGTATAATTATCAACTAGATATTCTTAGTGAGTCGTTCAGTCAACTCATTCACTAATGAGTCACCTATATACTGTATCTTGATGTCTCAGCATCAATGATCTAAGAGATGGATCATCGTCATTCTAAAGGACAAATAGAGTATACACTAGTCTTTACCAAAGTGATGATGTCCTATCTCAACACTTCATCGAGTAAGAACATTTTAGAATATACGTTAGCGACTAATCAGATCACTTCTTCATTACGATCACTATCGAAATTCTGATTGTCTAGTATCATTCTAAGGATTTTATCGGTATTTAAAAAATATCAGATTAATACTGACCAAAATAACATACCATCATTTTGAACAATGATGTTATATTCTTACAGGTCCTGTTATAATATGCAATTATTGCCTACAAGACACCTATATCTAACAAAAGAATATTATATATACACAACAAATATGTCCTAAATTATTTAATAATAGTCTAATATTATATAACATATCATAACAACTTATAAAATTTAGTGTAGAGTATTAAATATTGAAAATAATATTAGTTACATAAATTAAGAAATGCTCGTAACAAAAATTTTGAAGATTTCGTTCGTTAAAACTGCTAAAATTGTGGTAAATTGAAAATAATGTTGTCACGTAGAAAGCTGAATGATGTGGTTGAAAGTCCAACGTAGTGAAGAGGAGAGTTAATAGAAATATGAAAATAGAAAGGATAAAATACACATTCTCTCTCTCTCTCTCTCTCTCTAAATTAGTATCAAATTACTATTTTATCCCTTTTTTTAAACTATGAAGGTGGCTTTTCCTTCATCATTCCTCATATTTCTGCTACCTATAAAATAAAATAAACACGAAGTCTATAGCCTCATGACTAATTGGGGATTGGGATCCTCTACTAAGGCATAGTGTCTTCTAATATCTTCTAATACATCTTCACCTTTCATTGTATAGTACATTCTTGTATTTTGTGCTTATGTACAAAATAAATTGTGGAGATGTATTAGGAAATATTAGGAGACATTATGCTGTAGTAGAGAATCACAATCCACTAAGGGGCTGTTTGTTTCGTTTCCCCCAGAATTCAAAACCCACTTTCCTTCGCTTTTTCACTTTCCTCCACTTTCCGAAACCCACTTTTCTTCACTTTCCTCACTTTCCTCCAATAATATTATGACAACTCATCCCACCACATCACATTTTATACTTTTAAAAATAAACAAAACACAAGAAATGAGTCACATCAATCAACTCATCTAACTCACTTTCCCCTACTTTTCTTCATTTTCTATTATCTTTAAAAATTACTCGCATCATCCAATAATATGGTGACAACTCATCACATCTCATTAAAATTTCCTTCCATCACTTTCCTCCAAAAAATTTTGTAAAATGATTTTCTTAAGTATGTGTCACATCATCCAATAATATAATGACAACTCATCTCATCTCATCTATTTTCCCCCACTTTTAAGAATGAACCAAACACAAGAAAAGAACCTAAACAAGGAAAGTGAAGAAAAACATCAAAAATTACTCACATCAACCAATAATATGGTGACAACTCATTTTCTCCCCCACTTTCGGTTAACCTCTGAAAGTAGAGGAAAACATTAAAATTCACTTTCTTTTCCTCCACTTTCCCCCACTATCGGTCTTTTTTTTTGCGAAACAAACAGGCCCTAATTGGGTTATATGCACTTGGATTCCAAGTGCCGATGGGCCCCACGCGTTCAGAAAAAATGTTCTAACTGAATCTTTGGAATATCGAATTGTTTTTTCTATTTATTTTTTATTACTTCATTGTATATGCTACTATGATCATCCACCGAAAAACAGGAAAAGCTCAGATCCCATGCGCACCAATTAATGCAGGACCCGGGCCCCGGCGCATGGTTGATGCTTCTCTGGCCACGTTTCCCGCTGTCACTGGCTCAGGAGGAAGGGGCCCACAACACTTTTGTGGGTCCCGCTTGCCAGAACCGCGCGAGTTTAATTTAGCCTCCGTACGATTGACCGTACAGTTCGTATCCTGTCCCGTCCTCGACGTGTCGAGTTCAAACTCGTTTCCATAGCATATGTCACTGTCGCCCGTTTCGGCCGGGAGCTTGTATAATCGGGTCGGGTCTTACGGAGACCAAAAAACAAGTCGTGCATCCGAAGTAAAGCAAAGCATAAATATAGGGAGGCGTTACGGTCACACCCTAAACCACACTTCAAACTATACTTCTCTTTCGTTGCAGTGCACTAGGGGCCCACATAAATTTTTTTTTAAAATTCTCATTTGAGCCCCAGTGCACTGTAGCGAGAGAGGAGTATGGTTGAAAATATGGTTTAATGATATGCCTCTAGCATTTTCCTAAATATATTATATCTAGACTACGCGTACCCTTCTCAATAGTTGCAATTCCTAATCCCAGTTTTTGCATTTATTAAAAAACGATTTATGCAAGTTTGAATTTAATTTAAAGTCATTGTTAACTTTGATGTCACAATATGTTCAGCTCAAATGGAATCATAATAATGACATCAATAATAGAAAGCTTAAATTGACATATAGTGCATATAATTAAAATAAGAGTTACATTTGAACTTTGAGTCTTTAATCTTTACGTTAGTGCTAATTATGTAAAGATGTTTAATTAAACTAGTACAATGCACGTACTTTGCACATACATATATGTTTTAAGTTTTAAATTTTTAAATAAATAGTAAAATTATATATTAATAAACAAAATTGCATAATAAGATTGTTTAAAAAGAAATGAGTGAAATAATTATTATTATTTAGTTATTGTAATTAAATATTTTTTCTCATAATTTTTGAGAAAATACTTTAAAAATAATATTAAATTATTTATTAAATATTATAATTCTAAATAAATAATCTAAATCATAATTTATGTGATATTATAAATTAGTTACACTATTAATGCCAATCAAAATTTATTCTTGGGAAAAATGTGTCCAGACCCCAAAAACAGAAACTTCATGTACTGCAGCCCCTCCTAGTTTCTCCCATGTGGTTCAGCCCCTTGAAGTATGACATTTTGTGCTGCAGCCCCTTTTTAACAATTATTGCATGCCAACTAAGCTAAAATCCCAAAATAACCTTATCCCCTCTCCTCAATCCTTCAAACCCAGTTCTCTCTCTCTCTCTCTCTCTCTCTCTCTCTCTCTCTCTCTCTCTCTCTCTCTCTCTCTCTCTCTCTCTCTCTC